>PVIW01005841.1:53414-98291 GCA_004026585.1 Noctilio leporinus | reverse complement strand
AATTTTATTGTTGTTGTATTACATCCATCCCTTTTTTGCCCCCCTCTGTCCCCCTCCCCACCCACCCATTCCCCCCAAAGTCAATCCCACCTGTTGTCCATGTCCATGGTTCCTTTATACTAGGTTCTTGTCTAAACTGCTCCCCTTTCTTGCCTCTGCCTCCCCCCTCCCCCCAACCCCTTCCCCCTGACCACTGAAGACCTATTCACTGTATTCATATATTTGGTTCTATTTTGCTTGTTGTTAGTTTTGTTCATTATTGTCCTGTAATGAGTGAGATCATATGGTATTTGTCCTTCACTGACTGGCTTATTTCACTAAGCATAATACTCTCCAGTTCCATCCATGTTGTTGCAAAGGGTAGGAGTTCTTTCTTTCACCAGGCTGGTTTAGAGTTCCATTCTTGTTATTCCAATAATATCTTCTGCAGTTTTATACTTGCTAAGAATCCCACCTCATTTTATAATTTCCTGATAACATGTACATCTCCCCATTAGACTATGAGTTTCTTGAGCACAGGAACTGTGTCTCATTTATCTTTGAGCCTCAGTGGTTGTGAACAGTGCCTGGCTCATGGTTGGTAGCCAATAAATACTTGTTGAATAAAAGAATAAATGATTGCATTTATTTAAATATTCTTTGTTGATGTTTGGATTGTAAACCAGATCTTCAGAATGCAGTATTTCATGAGTGATTGCTCCCAGAACACATTGGGCTGTCCCATGAATGTGTATGTAGGAAGGTATTCAATATGTTCTTTTGAACTGGAACAATACCCTGGTCCAGGCCAGCTAGCAAAGACCAGTCCATGTGGTCACTGCTGTACAACTTGAATGAAACATGGGCCTTCAGTCTTCCAAGTAGAATTCTTGGCGCACATCACTCTACACAAGGTCAGTAGAGTTATCAACAGCAGAATTATTGTCCAACTTGTAGGACCTAGGGTGCTCCTTGAAGGCTTGGGGTACTATTGGATCCCAATACCTGGTTCACTTGTCACAGAGGTGCCAAGTCAGCCATAGATCACTTCAGGTGATGTAGCTTTTCCCCCCCAGCTTAACACATCATTTTATCTACAGATTATATCTGCTAAGTGCCAGAGAGGTGAAGGCTCTAACAGCAGTATGGTCAACTATAGCCCAACTTGACCAGAAACTATCTTAGGTCAGGTCTTGTATTACTTCTCAAGACACACAAGTCTAATATCACCATCTGGAAGGTGGAACTGCTGCAATCAAAGCTACAACCAGAATCTGAATGCATCACTTATAAAAGCCAAGCACTACAACAAAATTAACATAAGTGATTGAACCTTTAAACATCTGTACAAAAAAAAAAGAGTAATAAGCCAGTTACTCTTTTGTGCCTGCTTCCACTGATTTATTTTTCCCATGTTTAGAATGCAAAAGTATGAGACATTAAATAAAGCCAGATGTATATTTAACAGCATAGGAAGGATCCAACTACATATTAGGACCAAACAACATCCCAATCACATGGTTTGATTCTTTATCCTTGTTCAGGGGTGTGAGGGAAATGGAAATTTTATGAGCGGTTTTTTTTTTTTTTTTTTTTTTTTTTTTAAGATTTTATTCATTATTTTTAGACAGAAGGGCAGGGAGGGAGAAAGAAAGGGATAGAAACATCAATGCATGGTTGCCCCTCACCTGCCTCCTGCCATGGACCTGGCCGGAGACCTGGCCTGAAACCTGGCCACGTGCCCCGGCTGGGAACAGAACCAGTAACCCCTGGGTTCACAGGCCAGATTCTATCCACTGAGCCAGACCAGCAAGGGGTTATGAGCTTTTGAATACCAACCTGGATTCTCATCTAGGCTCTATCCCTTAACAGCAACATGACTTTGGACAAATTACTGTTATTTTATTAATCTTCAGTTTCATTGCCAATAAAATGAGACAATCTGTTTAACTGTGAGATTCCGGCTTCTTCCTTCATATCACGCTACATCTCATTTTAAGACATGATCGTTGCCCTTGAATATATGGATTTAAAAGGGAAAAATTACAGAAAGACAAATAATTAAAATATAATCTAAATACCTTCCAGTTGCTTATGGAAGTTTTGGCTCAGGTTTTTAGGAAAACATCACAGGTATAAGAATTAGAAACAGCAAAAGTCAATCCAGTGTCTGATACAGAAAAGACACATGGACTAACAATATCATGACCGTTTAAGTTCATTTGGATCAAAGCTACCCATTTAGTCACCCTTCTGACCCCAGATGAGTGTTCATAGGAGCCAGGCTTCTCTTTGTAGTGTGCTGTTTTATATGCAAACAAAGTCCATCAAGCCAATTCTATTTGACTTTGTCACAATAGTGTACCCTCCAGGCATCTCAGCATAGTTGATCCGAAACTGAATCTTAACTTTTCTACTTACTAGCTGCTTGACCTCAGCTTCTCATTTATAAAATTGGGCTTATAATACATATCTCACCAGGTCAGTGTGAGGATGAAATGTGATAGCATATTCATTCAACCGTATCCCACAAGTAATTATCAAGCTCTTATTTGTCTCCTCAGCACTATGGTTGCAGTGATAAATAAGAAATAGTAACCATTCTTAAAAAGTATTAAGTGAATGTTTATAGTAGAGTGACAGCCACAATATTCTGCTCTGTAAAGAGTAGTTGATACAATTAGAATTCTGATAACCAGAAGGATGTTTGCATGCACAAAATCATCTTGCTGTCTTGTGAACCTCTTGTCTAAAACAAGATTCTGTGCCTACAGTCTCCAGTCTTTATTATTCAGTGTTGTTGGCATGGATACACTCATAAAGATTATTGCAAACTATTTTAGTTCTGGAGGACCCAAGGATAATTTATACCAACTCACAGTGAAAAGTTCCCTCTAATACATACTTTTAATGTTGCCTGTGTATATCGCTTCTTTAAACTTAATAAAAGGAATAGTATTTATATCCAAAAGGTATTTCCCCCAGTGAGATGATACTACTCATTGCCTATGTGCAGTTTTAGGTATATCACCCTAAGCTGCATTTTATAGTATTTCTTCAGGCTGAGTTTCTGTTTTTCTCATTTCACCATAGAGTAAGTTATCAGGTCTAATTTTGAAATATGAAATCTATTATCCAAAATGCACCAATATTTCCAGGTGCATTTTATGGAAGTGTAGAACTACTTCTCAGAAGCATAAAACAGTTGTTGAAAAATGCTTTTAAGTGCCAACAAGTTAGAAGTCTTATGAATTGAGCAGGTCAAGCTCAGGGGAATAGAACCTGAGGCCCATTGCCCTGGTCCCATAGTTATAAATGGGCCTTGTATTCAGAGCCTTGACAGCCTTCAGTAAAAGAAGAATATAATATACTTAATTTTGAGGGTTAAAAGTTTTATTTTATTCCATGTAAACATTTAAAACATACCACATTATTTTAATTTCATTTGGTATTTCTTCATTGTTTCATATATTGAAAGCCTCAAAACTAGCCTAGGCTTTCTCAAACTTAAAGAAGATCTGGAGAAGAAGAAACATCTCCAGGCAGTCTATATATTCTAATGCATGTGATCCATGCAAACATCGATGATCAGACAACTTCTCTAGTGATCAGACTTTTAGAAAGCTCACATGACTGAAAGTCATGAGGCTGATTTATGACAAAATCTACACTAAAGGATTTACTATCAGAAGTACAGTATATAGCTTATGCCCAGGTGGTCTGTGCATTTATATAAAGAACAGGGAAAATGTTAAGAACAGATATTTAAGGAATCCCATCATTAGCAGAAAGCAGTTTGCTGATTTATATCTTTTATTTCTTTAACCAGCACTTACTGAATACTGAGTGTGTTCTGGGTTGTATGTCAGGCGCTGTTCAGAAAAAAAGAAAAGAAAAGAAAACAATTGCTTCAATTTATAGAGAATTTATACTATGTCAAATATTTTTCAAAAATGATCTCATTTACTTATTACAAAAACATCAAAGATTGCAGGACTACTTTAATAAATGAGAAAATTGAGGCTCAGAGAAATAAAATAACTTGCATATTTACATAATAGTAAGTAATAAAATTAGGCATTAAATCCAGGTCTATTTTTCTGCAAAACTCTAGTTCTCTCCATTATATCACACTACTTTTAATTCAAGAGAGGGGTCAACAAAACTAAGGTATGTGTTCAAAACCAACCTTCTTTTTAAATAAAGTTTTATTAGAATACAACCATGCTCACTTGTTTCTGTATTGTCTGTAACTGCTTTCTCATTATATAGTAGCAGAGTTGAGAAGCTGCAACAGAAACCTTAAGAATATGGTCTACAAAGCCAAAAGATACTTATCTTCTTTCATAGAATAAGTTTGCTTGCTGAGTCTTAAGTTAAGACATGATACTTGCCCTTGGGAATATCCATCTAAAATGGAAAAGAAACAGAAAAACAAATAATTAAAAATAGAGTTTAAAATCCTTCCTCTGTTTGTTTATTTATCTATTTATTTATTTATTTTTAAAATGAAGAATCCTTTTTTTTTTTTTTTAAGATTTTATTTCATTATTTTTAGAAAGAGGGGAAGGGAGAGAGGCAGAGAGGGAGAGAGACATCAATGTATGGTTGTGTTTCACCTGTCTCCAGCCACAGACCTGACTGGAGACCTGGTTTGCAACCTGGTTATGTGCCCTGGCTGGGGAAACGAACCTGCGACCTTTGGGTTCGCAGCCCTGCACTTTAATCACTGTGCAATCAGCCATGGCTAAAATCCTTCCTCTTATACATGACTATCTCAGCCTGATTCTCAGGAAAACAGAACTTGGGGAAGTTTATGTGCTTACTCAGGCAAGCAGAGTAAGAAGAAAAGCAAAATAACGCAATGGAAAAAACAAAGCAAGTGCAAAGTACTAGTGCATTACTGGGCTTGGTCACAATTTCTCAAGAAAACATAGCTAGTTATCAGTCATTTGGGATGTCTGAAGAGAGGATGTTTGAAACAACTGCCTCTCAGAACAGTCCTCACAGCTCAGGGGAAGCTGAGACAATAGAATTATTAGATGATAAAGTGAAGCAACAGCAACCAGGACTTTATAACTGCAGAAATGGTGTGAGCAGTCACCATGGTTGCTCAGACTAGGAAGAAAGGTGACACTTGAGATCCAGTGATGAGAAAATGTTGAATAAACAGGGACTGGTACACACATTGATTTAGTATAGCCTACCCCTTGCACTTTACTTCTTTACAGAGAGAATAAATGCATGCTTCATTCTTGAAAATAATGGCCAGTTGAAATTTCTCTAAATGATTCCAATAGAATTATAAATCTAAGATGTAATCATAGATGCTTCAGCAGTAGCTCTTGGAGTCATAGTTAATAGTTGCCATCTCCCTTTTCTACCTCATTCTAAACTTCTTTCACCCTTGGCCAGTATTGTACTGACTTAGCATTAGGCAGATACCATTCCTAAGGGTTCCATGCCCTAAATTTATTGTGAAGAGTCAAGAAATTGCCCACTTCTACTTATCACTGACCAAAGAAGCACCAATAGATAACCCAGTGACCTCCTTGGGTATTAGACATTATTGTTTTACACAGTCAATTTTGTATTTTCAACCCAGGCTTTGTTGGTTCACTGTCATGCTTAGTATAAAATGGCCAAGTGGTAATCACAATTTCCAGTTCAGTGGATCTCTGTTTCCTAGTGGAAGTACCCCACCACCTTTGACCAAGGACTTTAACTTAACAAAGCCCAAACTTGCAACAAGGGGAACTAGAAATTCCATAAATTGATGACTGGGAGTGATGGCAAAGAATCAATCTTGTTTCCAACTTATGTTGGTTTGGAGCACCCAAGAAATGTCCCCCTTTAAATGGGATTATTTGAACATCATTTATTGGGGAAAATGTCTGTGATGACTAGAGGGAAATGAAATAGGATCAGGCAGTGAGATGGTGCAATGCTGGGCTGATATCTATGAAAGAAAGTAGGGAAGGCATACTGCTATCCTTGCACCTAATGAAAACTACTCTGATTCTTTCTACTACAGGGGATCAAAGGAAGGAATTGTCCAAATTAATAGCTGCATAACAAGTGTCAGAGTCATATTGATGCCATGGCAGCTGAGAGTGAAGCTACTCATGCCCCACTACCAACATCACCACATGAACACCTTCAACAGTGGACCTCATTCATCAACCATGATCCATCCATTTTTTGCAGAAGTCTGTAGGTAAACTGAATAGAGATATGATGGAGACTACATTGCATCTTTTAAGTGTTTGATAGTGGGGCTAATATCTTCAATATTCCTTAGGATATTGTATTTTTTCTGATATGCTTATCTTGGCCCAGGAGAATGGGCAGTGGTTAGTTATGGGGCTTTCAAACGGCCTTTCTGTATGAGAATTACATCAGCTGCTAAGTATATATTTGAAGTATAAAACACCTTGATCTAAAGGTTTTATATTATCTAATTTTTATAAATCCCCCACTTTAACCAGAAAACCAGCATTCTATTTCAGATCCTTTAGTATCAATAGCAGCTCATCACTGATATATCACAAAACTCAAAAAGTCTAGGTATTCCATGGTGCACAATTACCTTAAATACAGGGCCATTAAGGGAAGAAACTGTATATATTTATCACATATACCTGAAGTGTCATTTCAGGTTCTTTTTCAAGAGGACTTGCCTCTTTTTCAATAGACTCCAATTTTGTGATCTTTTATCTAGAAAGAGAGTTAGTTACCATGATTTTCCTATTGTTGAAATTGATAGTTGCCTTCTGCTTGCTGAGCACCCGTTGTTTTCATTATACAAATCAAGAACACCCAAGGCTATTTTCCTCTATCTTGGCCCTAAGAAATCTACAGTCTATTAGCCACCACCATAGGTCTGTGTGTCAAGACTCACTGGTTACTACTCTTGTCTTGGCATCCATTACAATAAGTATGTCCCCCTTATTAATGATTAATACCATCACCAACCTCTGTTATGAACTCCCACTATCCCCACTGATGTTAGGGATCCAAGTTCCAGGCATCATGTCTCATTGTCCACTATGGCCTTTAGAGGACATTCAGAGCCAAGCCTCTTAAAGATATTTGGGTCCCTTTCCTCAGTGCTTTCCTTACTGATTTAGAGAAGGAATTTTCTCTGTTTCTTCTCAGGGGACATAGTCAGGAGTCCCAAATAACAAATGCATTCTAAGATTTTCACCACGCTGAATTTTCTAACCATGTCTCCAATCCTCTGCCAAGAAAGTTCCAGCCTCATTCCCTCATTTACCATAGGCCATTCCCATGCCCAAACTTTACAGAACCATCTCAGTGAGTTATTAAGACCGGCTCTAGACAGGTATACTTGCCAGAACACTGAATCCTGAGTCATGTGTGATAGCCCCACCATGACAATGAATTCCCTCTTATCCACTTATATACTGCACCTTTCCCTAGCCAGCCTCCTCAATATTCTAGTATATTCCCATGTTCTTGTTGGCATATGTGTATATTGGTTCTATAGTTCTTTTGTTATATAACTGCCTCTTCCTGAAGCAGTCTTGCTCTATTGTGCTAAGACCTGACTCAAGTTATTGTCTGAAGGTAATAAAAGATGGTGGAGAGCAGAACTTTATGATAAGCATCGTCTTTTGAGGTACCTCCTGAAGGTGAGGTCATTGCATGCTCTCTAAGTAAGGGGGCTCCTGGCCTCTGGCAAGGAGTAAACACTTGCTCCTGATGGTCAGGTGATTCAGAGAAATTGGGGGGTTGTGTTCAAGCTCATTCACACAAATGTTCTTAACCCAGTTCTCAGGATCCCACGTCTTTCCCTATCCGATATCTGATTTAGACACATAAGAACTATTGAGGCTGCACGTTTAGTTTTCTTTGCACACTTGCCACCCTTATCCTTAGATCAAAGGCCTGAATTTTAGCCTAGTCAGTCCTGCAGCTGCAGGAGATGAAAGTTTCTCTAAAGTTGCCATAAGGTCCTTTGGCTCTCACAGCATGACAGAGGTTAAAAGTTGTCTTTAGCCTATAATTGTGCTTTTGCAAGGCTTCTGATGATGTCAAAAGCAGCCACCCAACACCACAATCCTTATAATTACCATTGTTCTCATAATGTTGAAATTATAGGAGACACAATGTTCTAATACTATGTCATCTATCCACCTGCACCTCAGCCCAATTAACGAGCTGTGAAAGCTTTAATAATTGTAATGCCACAGCATACCAGAGATTGTTACTACAACACTTCTCATACCGGTTGCTTTATCCTGAGTTTTCCACAGCTTTGTGACTCAACATTTGGTCCATGAACCAGCAGCATTGGCATCACTTGGCAACTTGTTAGAAATGCAGAATCTGGCCTGCAAACCCAAAGGTCACAGGTTCGATTCCCCAGCCAGGGCACATAACCAGGTTGCAAACAAGGTCTCCAGTCAGGTCTGTGGCTGGAGGCAGGTGAAACGCAAACATACATTGATGTCTCTCTCCCTCTCTGCCTCTCTTCCTTCCCCTCTTTCTAAAAATAATGAAATAAAATCTTAAAAAAAAAAAAAAATTGGAAAAGAAAAAAAGAAATGCAGAATCTGATGCCCCCAATGCAAGAATATTGAATAAGAATCTAAATTTAATTGAATTCCTCCAGTCATTCTTATGAGGATCGTTGCTGCTTGAGATAAAAACAGATCCTAAAGCCAAGCTAATATGCTGCTACTTTTTTGGAGAGCACAATCTCAATGAAACAACATCAAGGAGTGAAAAAACAGGCAGAGCACTAAGGAAAGCAAATACAAAAGGTGCATTGCCACTTTATCACAATTTCAGACCCTCCAGAGGTGCTAATCTCTCTTTACAATTAAAAAAGGGGGTGGGAGCACAGTTGTAACCTTTCCAGTGATATTAGCTATTACATGACAACCAAACCAAGCTCTGAGACCAGTTTCTGTACCCAAAAGAAAGCTAGGAGACATATTAAATCTTTGCCTCAAATCAATTTTTAGAACCTCGTTTGATCTGCTGACTTACCTGGCTTTTTAACCTTGAAAAGCCTAGGGTTTTGGTCTTAGCATTTCGAGTTCTGACCTTGTTCTGCATGAACTCTTGTGCTGAATGCTTGTTAATCCTTTCCTCCTCTGGATAATCTGACCTGCTGCCCCATCTGAGGAAATATAACTGCAGGTCCTTGATGAATGACTAATTCTGAATGTTCCATTCTTGTCAGGAATCCCGCCAACCCTCACTGACTCCTTCATGACAAAGAGGTTGACTACTTTCATCAGTAGTAGTAGTTTTTAAAATATAAAAGCAGTAATGAAGACAGGTAAAATTCTAAAAAGCAAAGCAAAAGTTAAAATTTACTATCACTAAAAACAATTTCTGTTGATTTCTAGTTTAATTCTGTAGGGTTTGAGAGCATACTTTGTCTAATTTAAATTTTGTTAAATTTGTTAAAGGTTTGATCTGTGGTCCAGAATATAGTAAATCTTGGTGAATGTTCTTAATGTACTTGATTAAATGTATTTTGCTGATGTTGAAGGGGTGTTTTATTTAAAAAATATGTCAAGCTAGTCTTCAGTGTTGTTCAAATCTGTATTCATACTAATTTTCTATCTACTTGTTATATTAACTACTGAAAGAGAAGTGTTAAATTAAGTATTTTTCTATAATTATAAATTTGTTGATTTTTTCTTTTAATTTAATCAGTTTTTGCTTTATGGATTCTAAAACTGTTATGTGTATAAACATTTCTCATTATTATGTCCTCTTAATGAATTGACTACTTTAAGACTTCTTTCTTTTTATCACTAATATCACTTGTCTTTTTAAAAATGTATTGTTATTATAGTAATATCTCTTGTTCTTAAATCTACTTTGATTTCATCTAGCTTTCTTTTTTTTTTTTTTTGATTTTTAGTCATTTTAAAATAATTATCCTATTAATTGTTCCAATTTTCCCCCTTTGCCCTGCTCCATCCATCCCACCCCCTGCTCCCAGAGTCATTACCCACACTGTTGTCCATGCCCATAGGTCATTCATACAGGTTCTTTGTCTAGCCATTTCCCCTTTTTCCACCATTATTCTCCTCTCCCTCCCTTCTGGTCACTTTTAGTCTGTCCTATTTGTTTCCATGCCTTGGTTCTCTTTTGTTCATTAAGTTTATTTTGTTCATTAGATTCCTATTATAGGTTAGACTATATGGTATTTGTCTTTTACCATATAGTTTATTTCACTTAGCATAATATTCAGTTTCATCTATGCTGTCATGAAAGGTAGAAGTTTCTTTTTTCTGCTGTGTGGTATTCCATTTTGTAAACGTACTATGATTTTTTGATGGGCACTTAGGCTATTTCTAGCACTTGGCTATTGTAAGTAGTACTGCTATGAACATAGGAATGCATAAATTCTTTTGATTAGGGTTTGTGCAATGTGTCATTAGGGTTTGTGCAATGTGTCACCTATCTGTGTTTTCCACTTAAAAATTTTTATACCTGGCTGGTAGCACAGTGGATAAGGTGCCAGCCTATGAACCCAAAGGTCACTGGTTCAATTCCCAGCTAGGGAACATAACCAGGTTGCAAGACAGGTCTCCAGCCAGGTCTGTAGCTGGAGGCAGGTTGAAAGGCAACCATACATTGATGTATGTTTCCCTCTCTGCCTCTCTCCCTCCCCCTTTCTCTAAAAATAATAAGGTCGTGGCTGGTAGCACAGTGGATAAGGAGCAGGCCTGAGAATCCAAAGGTCACTGGTTGGATCCCCCCGGCCACAGCACATAACCAAGTTGCAAGCCAAGCTTCCAGCCAGGTCCATAGCTGGAGGCAGGTGAAAGGCAACCATACATTGATGTCTCTCTCCCTCTCTCCCTTACCCCCTCTCTAAAAATAATAAAATATTTAAAATAAAATAATAAATAAAATCTTTTTTTGAAGTTTTTAATAAACTACATAGAATAGGTTTTGCTTTTTATCCAGTCTGAGAATTCCTATCATTTAATTGTGATGATTATATAACTTATAGTTAGTATAATCTTTGATAGTTGAATTAAAATCTGCCATCTTACTAGCTACTTTTTATTTGTTCCATTTTTCTCTTTCCTCTATTCCTTTATATTGAGTAATTTTATGATTCTATTTTCTTTCAACTATTGATTTACTACTTATACCTCTATTTAAAATTTTTTAATGGTTTCCACAGGGTTTAAAACTCAGATAGTTAGCTAAACAGAGTCCACTCTCAACTAGTAGTAAGCTTTATATGAGCTCCCGTACTTTTCTCATACATTGTACTTTTATATATTTACTTCTATATAATACATTTTATACAAAACATTGCCACTCCTCTTGCTTTAGATTATCATTAATCTCTTACAGAAGATAAACTACATTTTTATTCACTTATTTAATTTCTAACATTTTCCTTTCTTACTTGAAAGATATGTTTGTTTGTATAGAATTCTGGTAGGTTTTTTTTTCACCACTTAAAATATGTGTCTCTTTTGCCTTCTAGTTTGTATTGTGTTTGATATAAAATCAGCTATTATTCTTAAATTCGTTCCTCTATAATGTCTTTTGTTCTCTGCCTGCCTGAAAGAGTTCCTTTTTGTCCTTCATTTCCAGTAGTTTGAATATAATAAATTTATATTTGAATATTTTGTGTGTTTATTTTTTCTGCTTTATATTCTCTGAGCTTATTGAATCTGTTGACTGAAATCTTTGGTTAATTTTTAGAAAATAGTTGGCTATTATTTATTACATATTTCTTCTGTCCCATATACTCTCTTTTCTTCTGGGATTCCAATTACACATATGTTAGACTTTTGATTGTCCCATAGGTCTTGAATATTCTGTTCTGTTTCTCCCTCCCTTGTTCTTTCTCCTTTTTCAGTTTGGGTATTATAGAAGTAATATTATCAAATAAAAAATATAAACATTATTTTTATATGGATTGCCATATTTCTTACAAAAAATGTAATAATGAACCATGTCACAAACTATTAGCAAACTGGCTTTATTGAAACTTCATCAACATTGATGATCATCCATTTGAATGTATGTATTTAATAGATGTAGATATTTAAATCATTATTAAAATTGTGTTTTATTACTGTTGAGCCAAGTTCTTTTTATGTTTTATTTGCTAATGGAATTTCCTTTTGTATAAATCATATTTTGTATATCCATTCATTGAGGTAGGTCTTAGTGCTTGTTTTAAAACCATTATGTATTCTATATCATTTAAATAGTAAACTTTTGTCATACTTGTTAAAAATTAATGCTCTGTTGGTTAAAAAGTATTGTTCCTTTTTTTTTTTTTAATATTTTATTACTGTTAGGGCGGGTAGAGAGGCAAAGAGGGAGACCGACATCAAAGTATGATTGCCTTTCACCTGCCTCCAGCTACAGATCTGGCTGGAGACCTGGCTTGCAACCTGGTTATGTGCCCTGGCTGGGAATCGAACCAGTGACCTTTGGGTTTGCAGGCCAGCACATTATCCACTGTGCCACCAGCCAGGGCTAAAATTATTGTTCTTTACTTTTCTGTTTCAGGATTTTACTTAAGAAGTCTTTCATTTCATATGATCAAACTTATTGACATTTATCTTTTAAATACACTCTATTGCTTTCAGTTTAGTAAGTTATTCTTCCTAAAATTTAATATGCAGTACTATTTGCTGCTTATTTTTTTACATAGTATTATCCTCAAGACTACATACAAAATTTATTTTGATTGAGTGTAGCTCTGAATTCTTCTTTTAAAACTTAATGTAATATCGGCTATATATAGCATATCTTCTTTCCCCACTATTTTTTTTAAAGTTTTTGAAAAAAAGCAAAATGTCTTATTTCTAATTTCAGATTGAAGATCTTCCTGATGAAGTGAGAGAGCAAGCCAGATGGTCACTACGGGGGCAAAGCAAGTGACACAGAAGAAACAGCAGGCAGGTGTTATACATTTAAAACCATATAAGGTGTCAATTCAATGATTTTCAGTATATTCAGATATGTGCCAACATCATCACAGTCAATTTTAGAACACTTTAACCACCCCCAAAAGAAGCCCCATATTCTTTAGATATCATTTTCTTACCCATCTACCCACTCACCCCCAACCTCCTCTAACCTGGGGCAACAGACACGCACATTTCTTTATTCATTCATCTACCAAAAGACATGTAGGTTGTTTCCATATCCCAGCTATTGTGAGTAATACTGCAATAACCATGAGAGTGCAAATATCTCTTTGAGATACTTAATTCACTTTCTTTGGGTATATACTCAGAAGTAAGATTGTTGTATCATATGGTTCTTTTTTTAAGAAAACTACATCCTGTTTTTTTTTGTAATAGCTATGTCAATTTATATATGCACCCACAGTGCACAATGCTCTCCACATGCTCACCAGCACTTATCTCTTATCTTTTTAATAATAGCCATTCTCATAGGTGTGAGGTAATATCTCACTGTGGTTTTAATTTGCATCTCCTTGATGATTAGTAATGTTGAGCACCTTTTCATGTACTAATTGGTTATTTGCATGTCTTATTTGGGAAAATATCTACTTAGGTCCCCTGCTAATTTTTTAATTATGTTTTGCTGTTGAGTTGTATGAGTTCCTTATATAATTTGGATATTAATCCCTTATCAGATATAAGATTTGCAAATGTTTTCTGACATTCTATAGGTTGCCTTTTCATTTTGAGGACTGCATCTTTTTCTGTATAGAAGCTTGTTAGTTTGATGTGGTACCACTTACTAAATTTTGCTTTTGTTGTTTGTTTCATGGGGTTATAGCCAAGAAATTCTTGCCAAGACCAATTTCAATTCCAATTTTACTTAATTTTTGTGAGTAAGATCAAGGTCCAATTTTATTCTTTTGCATGTAAATACTCAGTTTTCCCAATGCTATTTGTTGATGGGACTACCCTCTTTCCCTACTGAATATTCTTGGTTTCTTTGTCAAATATTAGTTGACCATATGTACATAGGTCTATTTCTGAGTGTTTGAGTCTGTTCCACTGGCATACATATTTGTTTTTATGCCACTGTCATACTGCTCTTATTACTATAGCTTTGTAATATTATTTGAAACCAGGAAGCTCAATCCCTCCAGGTTTGTTCTTATTTCTCAAGATTACCTTAGCTCCTCAGAGACTTTTATTGTTCCATAAAAGTTTTAGGATTGTTTTTCCTATTTCTGTGAAAAATACCATTGGAATTTTGATAGTTGTATTGAAGTTATAGATCACTTTGGATAATATGGGCTTTTAGCAACATTAATTCTTCTGATTCATGAACATGGATATATTTGCCTTTATGTTTTCTTCAATTTCTTTCAATGTCTTATAGTTTTCAGCATAAAGATCTTTCACCTTTTTGGTTAAATTTATTCCTAAGTATTATTTCTGATGCTGTTGTAAATGGGATTATTTCCTTTATTTCTTCTTCAGATAGTTGTTAGTGTATAAAAAACACAATTAATTTTTGTGTGGCTTCTTTCACTTACAATAATGTTTTCAAGCTTCATCTATGTTGTAGCATGAATCAGTATTTCATTTCTTTTGAGGCCAAATATTATTCCATTGGGTTAATATACATCTTTATTCATTTGTCAGTTGATAGATATTTGAGTTGTTTCCACATTTTAGCTATTATGAATAATGCTGCTATAAACACTCATGTACAAGTTTCTGTGTGGAATATATTTTTATTCTCTTGAGTATATATCTAGGAGTGGAATTGCTGACTCATATGGTAATACTATGTACATTCATTTAAGGAACTGCCAAACTGTTTTTCAACGTGTCTGCACGCTATTTTACATTCCCATCAGCAATATATGAGAGTTCCAATTTTTTTCAAATCCTCACCATCACTTATTATCTGACTTTTCGATTTTAGACATTCTAGTGCATGTGAAATGGTATCTCATTGTGCTTTTGATTTGCATTTCCCTGATAGCTAACTATATCAAAAATATTTTCTTGTGCTTATTGGCCACTTATATATCATTTTTGGAGAAATGTCTATTCAGACTCTTTGCCCAGTTTTTTGTTTTTTTTTTTTAAAGATTTTATTTATTATTTTGAGAGAGAGAGGAAGGGAGGGAGGCAGAGAGGGAGGAGACATCAATGTGTGGTTGCTTTTCACCTGCCTCCAGCTACAGAACTGGCTGGAGACCTGGCTTGCAACCTGGTTATGTGCCCTGGCTGGGAATCAAACAAGCGATCTTTGGGTTCTCAGGCCAGCGCCTTATCCACTGTGCCACCAGCTGGGGATTTGTCCAGTTTTTTGTTTTGTTTTTTAAGATTTTATTTATTATTTTCAGAGAGAGGGGAAGGGAGAGAGGCACAGAGAGAGAGAAGACATCAATGTATGGTTGCCTTTCACCTGCCTCCAGCTATAGATCTGGCTGGAGACCTGGCTTGCAACCTGGTTATGTTGCCCTGGCTGGGAATCGAACCAGCAACCTTTGGGTTTGCAGGCCGGTCCCTTATCCACTGTGCTACCAGCCAGGGCTTTGCCCAGTTTTTAATTGTGCTGTTTTTTATTACTGAATTGTGAGAGTTCTTTACCTATCCTAGATACAAAGCCCTTATCAGCTACATGATTTGCAAAATGCGTGTAGCTTTTCATTTGGCATGTTCTGGTAACCATCTACATGATCATAATTTCCTGTAAGACACATTTTTTGTATTCAAGTTAACTTCAAACATGCTTTGTAATTAAATCCTTCAAATTAAATGTATTGATTATAAATTCAGTATTATGCTTTCCATCATTAATATTTCAAAGTAAGTTCAAATATTCTGTGCACACCAACATATGGAGGCAATAGTAGTTAGGTGAGGAGGATCAATGGAGCACTGGAGCCAGAGAGTCTTGGTTCTAATGTTACTTACTAGTTGTGTTACTTAAGGTATTACTTCACATTACCAAGGCCTAATTTTCCTTATCTGTAAAATGAGGTTAATGATAATATCTACTACATGATGATATAACAGTAATTAAACCAGTTTAATGTAGTAATGACATGATCATCATTTCAGACAAACAATAGTAATAGCTATTACATTTACTATTGTTCTTCTTATTATATTTACTGTGTTCCAAGTAATCTGAAGATTTTATGTATATTATTTAGTTTAATCTTCTAGAACAATCATAAAAAGTCAATATTACCACAGATATTTTCTTTCTCTTGTTATGCAGACAAAATTTTTAATTCTTGTTATATAACCCTTAAAATGCATTCAATAAATATTCCCTATCTAAGAATAATTACTGATTTAGAACATTTGTAAGACACATTTAAATTTTATTTCTTAAAATCCTGGTTTGTTTACTTAGTCTTATGGATTTGTTATTTAAACACAGTATGACTTAAAAGAATACTTCATTTGTTTAATAAAGAATATTGACAGTGTTTAATTTGGCTTCCTATTAAATTCTTTAGCAAACATTCACATTTTTTTAATTTGAACAGATTTTCGGAGTCTTTCCTCAAACACATTTACATGATTTATATTCACTCATCACAGTAATGAAATAAATGTTAAATGATTAACTAAAATGTTTATTTTAAAAAGTGTCCAGAGGAAAATAATATATGTTAGGAAATAAAAATTTAGAACAGCTAATATTCAAAGAGAAAGAAGAAAAAGACTTTCTTTGTGATATGTAGTATTGAACACAACTGTCTCTGAAAACAATCATCAAACTTTTTATATTTGCTCAATTTGCAATTTATAGGTGGCACTATAGTGCCAATTATAAAAACATATTTTGGTGGGCAGCTGGAAGTTAGTATAGACAGCTTTTGTTAGTGCCAGTACATTACTCTATCTACAGACTATTCTGACTTTGAATAAGTAATGTACATGCCCTGATTTGACAAGTCTTTATTTAAGCAAAAAACACTGAAGTGAATGCTATCACATCATTGGTATATTATTTAACTTACTCCTAAGGATAATGTACAGGTTGCTTTTATTATTACTCCTATTTATACAAAACATGAAATACAAGTTCACAGTTGCATGTCTTTGCAAAGGTTCTTCAGCTTCAAATATTTAAGGATAACCTATCCTGTTGCTTCTCCACCAGGAAGTGATGAAATCTTAATTAGTAAGGGGATGGGGGTGGGGGAGAGAATGAGAGAGAGAGAGAGAGAGAGAGAGAGAGAGAGAGAAAGGGTCTTTCCAGCAATTCTTCCTTTAGGAAACTCTCTCTCTTCCATCCCCAAATGATCCAATTGTCTTCTCTCTCTGATATTCTATAGCACTGGTTCTCCAAGTGTGGTTCTGGACCAGCAACAGAATTACCTGGTAACTTGTTTAAAATGCAACTATCCCAGACTTATTGAATTAGACTTGAATGTGGGGTGGTATGAGGCAAGAATTCTATGTTAAACCCTCAAGATGATTCTAATACACACTGAAGTTTGAAAAAATCACCCCTCTTTAGAAATTACTCTCTAAATGATCACTATCACTCTTAATTGCAAATTCATTGACCTCAGTCCTTGTAAAACTTCCCTCCTTGGTGATATTTAATATAATTCACCACTATCTCAATGTTATAACGGTCTTATGTTGTTATCTAGAATACATTTCTATCTGATCACTCTCTGAGACATTCTCACTAGCTCTCCTTTTTATTTCTAATGATGATTTTCTAAGATTCCTAAATTCTCTCTCTACCTCTCTTGCTTTTGATTGTTTATTTCATCAGTTCCCATGGCCTCAAGGATTACACAAAAACTGCTGACTTCCAAATCCCTATCTCTTCCATAAACCTTTCTATCTGTTGAGTTATTTAGTCATTAACTCACTATATATTTGGTTCTGTGCAGCAGGCACCATTAAGCATCAATTGTTGGGGATACCACAGGAAAAATGATAATTATGGTTGCTTCCCTCAGGGGCAGATAACTGATCATTATGAGTACCTGCAGAACATTAAACTTTAATGTTCTATAGGTATTACCTCATCATGCCTTGGCTTACTAAAATCACCTTTCCCCCTAACATTGACTTTATTTTTGAGTCTGATATCAATTACAAGAATCATTTCTCACATTGAAACTGACTCCTTCCTGCTCTTTATCCCACATAGACAACCAATCTTGCCAAGTCTTTCTGTTTCTTTAAAAACATATCTCATAAGTATTTCCCTCCCTCCTGGCCAATGTCTTGAGTCCTGTTCTCATCTATACTGGAGCTGATTGCAGTATACACTATTCTGCAGTAGATTCCTACCTTTTTTTTTTACATTCTTTGTCCCATTCAATATATCTTTTACAGTGTTGTCTGATTTATTTCCCTATGATTAGAAATCTTCTATCTTTGTTCTGCTTAGAAACACACAAATAAATAATCAGCACACTTCAATTGCTCCCAATTGCTCACAAGGACTAATATTCTTAAAGAGAACACATAAGGTCCTTCCAAATGTGGATTCACCTTCCCCTTCCAGCCATGTGTCCCAACCTCCCTGAGCTACTTCCCCAATATGCCATGAACTCTCCCTGTGCTATGGCCCTCCTGAGCTACAGCCTTATGTGGCGTGACTTGATCAACATTCCTTATTCTGGCAGAATCCCCTATCCAGACTTAGCTCCAATGGCATTCTTTCTGTGAAGCCTCTCCCACTCCTTCTAACAACCCTGCTCCAAAACCAGGCAAAATAATAGCTCCCTCTTTTGCACTCCTGGAATATTTTGTTGATGTCACTAACAATGGATTTTAAATAACTTGAGGGTAAGGATTATATTTATTCATCTGTGTACACCTGGCATCTAGCTCCATGTTTGGCACATTAGTAGGTGTTTAATAAATAGAGGTGAAATTGATCTAACCCATTTTTAATATGTTTGGCTTCTCGGTTGCAGCCATCTGGAAGCAGAAAATTTTTAAAGAAAGATCATTCTACCTTCTAGACACAGGCACACTGGAGTAGGGAGATGTGGGGAACAAGGAAAACAATCTTATAGGCACAGTCCTCATAAGCAGGTAATTTTGGTCTCCTAGATGACAGCACATATAATTATAGCTCTTCATGGTGACGCTTGTTAATCACAAAAAGATGAAATCACATTTTAAATTCCGTTTAAGGATTAGAGTAATAAGTTATGTTTTGTTAAATATATATTTTAATAAAAATATCAGGATTTTAAAATTGTAGTTATATTGCTTAGGGTTGGGTTCAACAAATAAATGAAATACCAAAAGAACACTGGCTTTAAAAATATGGAATCATAATTCTTTCCCATACGCCCATCTTGATATTTCATTGAGGCCACAGGGAAAGGGACTGGGGCACCATCTGCCCTGTTGCTATGATTTCAGGGCTTCCATTCCCAAGGCAATGAAGCATATCGGTGTTGGAGCTCTGGCAGTTATGGGCACATTCTAGTCCTTTGCCTTTCAGGATTCCCAGAAGTCTTCATCTCACCTCTGCTTACATTTTATTGTCCAGAACTTAAGAAACAATCACACATGTTTGCAAGGAGGTTGGAAAATACAGTTTCTATTCTAGGGGTCATGAGTCCAGCTAAAGATTGTGGGTTCTAATACTAAGAAAAAAGAAGAAATGAAAGTTGCAACATAACCAGCAACTTTCTAACTGTTATTTTTAGCTTCTATTTTCTGAAATAATATGCAGCTTCCCAATCTCATTCCTTAATAATGACCCATAAAGGAAGCATCACCATTTTTGAAAGATCTGCTCCCCTCCCACATCAGCATTTATAAAGTGTCAAAGTAGTAAATGACTTTGAAGACATTTATTCTCGTGATAGTCCATAAACTACTTATTATTAGTCCATACAGAGGTAAAATTTAAAATGGAGAATAAACACTTAAAACCTTCCAGTGATTTCACATTTCGGTAACATTAAGTTTATCCAGCTCACTGAACTGAGAGTAGACCAGCTCACCTGTCCCCTAATTCACTTGCTGAATAACCTGTGGCATAAGCTGAACATATGTCATAAATACTAGGACGACATGTCAGTGTAAAATAATTTGGAAATTTTAAAAAATAGTCCTTTACACAGAGTTTAAGAAGCATAGGGGTAGCCCTGGCTGGTGGCACAGTGGATAAGGCACCAGCCTGTGAACCCAGAGGTCACTGGTTTGATTTCCAGCCAGGGCAACATAACCAGGTTGCAAGCCAGGTCTCCAGCCAGGTCTATAGCTGGAGGCAGGTGAAAGGCAACCATATATTGATGTTCCTCTCCCTCTCTGCCTCTCTCCCTTCCCCTCTCTCTAAAAATAATAAATAAAATCTTTAAAAAAGAAGAGGAAGAAGAAGAAGAAGAAGAAGAAGAAGAAGAAGAAGAAGAAGAAGAAGAAGAAGAAGAAGAAGAAGAAGCAGCAGCATGGATCTACATCAATTTAAGGGAAGCACTGGGGCCAGAACTTGGGGTTCCCAACTTGTGGTCCAACATCAAATAAACACATTGGTCCTTCACCACTCTCAGAGGTTGGTGCTGATGTCCTCAACCCACATTTCTGATCAACTGAGGAGGGCCCAGAACTGTTCCTAACCAGACCTCTATACCCACTGTGGGTATTTCTGAAAATCTGATTAACTTCTCCACGCCTGGACTCCAATGTTCATGGTATGGGTCCACCTGGGTTCCTTGGACCATTTCACCTCCAGCATTTGCCTCCATCTTATTTTATCCTCAACATCATTCTGGATCCTGCTCCAACCTGCATAAACTATAGAGAACTATGACCCTAATTCTCACCCAGCTTTGAAAATCTCCATTGCCTAAATGACACCACTGCAATGCTCCACTTCCTCAACACATACACACAGATGGGGAAAGCATTTTAGACCCAACCAACTCCCATTTGAATCAACAGTTACCCTTTACTGGTCTGACCAAATTGCTGAATGATCAATTCAGAATTATTGTTGAATTTTTGGTGATTGTTCACACCAGTACTTTTCCTATGATTTGACAGGGAAGCTCAGTTATCAGTTTCCCACTTGATTCACATTTCAAATGTTGAAGCAATTATTCAGTACTGCACATTTAAGAATAGCTGGGCTTTCCTTTAAACACATTTTCTATTTCTGCAGGTATATGCCCTGTCCCCTCTCTCCTTCTGCTGGTGAAAAGGCTCTTTACAAATTCTCTTTCACCTGGTAAAAGACATGTGCCTCAGGATTTGCTGCAATTGGTAATTTGGTAAGTTGATTTCCAGGGAACTAATCTAAAGTCACCAAGTGTGATATCCTACTGTAGTTAAATTGTGTTTCCATTCAAATAGTAAATGATCTTAGCAGCTGGAAGCAAACTTTGGTGTCTCCACCAAAATTACCATATTTATATATACCTGTTACCAAATAACATACAAAAAACAATCACCTCCACCAAAAGACTTGTTTCCTTTTGGATTCTTTTCTTGAGCTTCAGAGACAAGTCACAGCAGTGTGTGCATCGATGTCCAGTAGGAAGCAGACAATGCAGAACATAAAGAGGACAGAGTACAAAATTCAGGCCTCTCTTTGCCTTTATGTGTCATGTGCCCATTTTAAAGCACTTTCAAGTATACTGTCTTGTCTAATCCACATAATCAGTTCATGTATTTTCCAGTGTCCACGTTACTCTATTTTTCTGTTGAGAAAATGGAGGCTTATAAAAGCTAAAAACTTGCCCCGAAGTCACACAAATAGTAAGTGTACCAGAGGCAAACCCTTAACTCTTACTGCTTCACTTGACCCTGACTTCTCCTTGGAATTTTTTTCCTGCCTAAAACAATATTGGCCAAATATTTTTACCTAAGTTTTCTATGATATTATCATTGATTTGCCTCTGACCATGCTTCCCCTAACCTATTAATGCAGTTAATTTATTTTTTACATTTTTCACACAGTTTATTCCATGTATCCCCATTTAGTTCCTCTCTTTGGCTAGAGCCTTCCTTGGGTGCTTTGAGTATGGCCAGTGAGCATTAACCAGTCATGCAGTTTCTAAGACCCTGGCAGGACTTCTAAGATCTACTCACACACAAGTTCAGGAATGAGAATAATACATCAGACTAGTTTAAACAATAAATAGAATTGTTTAAGAACAGATAACACAAGGCTTTTTCTAGTTGCTTTGAAAGCTAGTTTCTTTGAAAGAAATACAGATCAATGAGCAATGTCCATCATCTCTCCCAGAAACTTAAGATTTTTTAAAAAGATTTTATTTAATTATTTTTAGAAAGAGGGGAAGAGAGAGAGGCAGAGAGGGAGAGAGACATCAATGTATGGTTAGTTTTCACCTGCCTTCAGCCACAGACCTGACTGGAGACCTGTTTTGAAACCTTGTTATGTGCCCTGGCTGGGGAATCGAACCTGCGACCTTTGGGTTCGCAGGCCAGCACCTTATCCACTGTGCTACCAGCCAGGGCCGAAACTTAAGATTTTGAGGGGCTTTTTTTCTCTTAATTATACTTCTAATTTGGAAAAATTGAGTGTACTGGTGTTGAAACAACTATCCTAAATGGTATTACAATATACTGTTCAGTGAGAAGGTAAAATGCAAGAGCATTTTGGGGGAAAAAATTAACAAGAAGGCTGCAACCACTTGAAAAGTGTAAAACTTCTACAGGGATGTTGGGACACTAAAACTTCCATCAAAGCACATGAAAATGACATCAGTGGTCTGTTATCCCCTCATAAACCAGACCTGGGCAAAGATATTCAAGCAGTATCAGCCTCTGTCAAACCCATAACAAAGTTTGACATCTGTTAAGTCATTAAAGATACAAATAAAATGTTAACAAAGATGGAGAAGGAAGGGAGAGTGCTGATAGCATATACTAAGACTAATAGTAAAAGGTCCAATATGATAAATTTCCTGATTTTGGAATATCACTAGAACTTGTTGGTTAAATCTTCCCAAGTTCCAAGTCACTGGAAATGACTCTGGTAATAAAAACACTATGGAAATCTGCAACACTGAGTTGGCTGTTTCCATTATAAGTGGATATCCTCTGGCTCTTCACATCCTCATCTTCCTCCAGACACCTTGTTTCAATTCCACAGAATGTAATTCTCCCTGACCTCAAAGAGAACTTTGTCGCTCATAAGAGCAAAAATCAAATATCAGCCTACAATATTCACTTTAGTTTGTATACCTAATTAAACACTGGATTCTACTTTCTCTGTACTTTGAGCCTAGGGCACGCTAAGTTTGGAAGTTCCCTCCAAAAATTCTGACAGAGGAAAAGCTAAATAATCATCAAATAGTTTTATTTTCATTTCCTGGGGGTGATTTAAAAAAAAAAAAAAAAAAGGAACTACTTCATTTTCCAGATTCCTCTGCAAGTGTGCAGGTGCATTCTGGTCAATAATAGAATGTGAATAGAAGTCACAAGTGTCACATCCAGGCTGAGGTAATGTAGAATGAGTACGCTCTCCCCATACATTCTCTCTTCCCTTTCCACAGCAACCTTGGAAGTAAAGTTTCCAACATGTAAAATCCAAGCATGTGTGCAGTTAAATGGGAAGTTAAAGTGATGTGGAGATAGTATCAGTAACCAAGGCGATAGGCAAGTCAAGCAATTTGGTGGCATTCACCAATAGCAGCAGAAACTCCAGAAGCATCAGTCTGCCCAGGAGGAAGTTGCAGGTATGCTGTGCCAGCCAGTCCAGGCTGAGGCTAGGAGTGGGCCACAGCATAAAGGGCTGCTTGTAGGAGCTCCAGTTGAAAGGGAACAGAGAAGGCTGAGCTAGGGGCAGGGCTGCAGGCCCAAAGACCCAACTACTGGTAGAGGAAGCAAGGAAATGCCTTTTTGGGAGAACTTAGTGTACTTTTCTTCTACCAGAACTGTTCTAGAAGACAGCCTACTGGTTCTGCCTACAGCATTGTTCCGAAATTCATTAAAGCAAAGAGAAGAATTCAGATGCATATATTTTGACAGAGTTTAGCTATCTTCTCATTTCTTTCTATCTCCCTTTCCCTGGGAGAGAATTGTCAAAAATGGCCAAGAAAACCATGCTGCAAGAACTAGCAGGCCTCTCTGAACCCCATTGTTGGTTGCACATGACACTGACCTGACCTAATTGTGAGGGACTCCCAACCTGCAGAAATCCCTTGGTGTCAGGGATGAAATGAAGACCTCCCAGGCACTTGTGCAAGGGAGGAAGGTCAGCTAGTGTCCTGGGAGACAAAAGCCTTGATAGCCTTCCTCCAATGTCTTTTACTGAGTGTGGCAAGCTTAAGGGCATTTAGCATGCATGTAAAGCTCATCAATCAATGTTAAATAGTGCTGATTACAGATATTGTTTAGGGATAATATCTGAAGGAACAGGATAACATTTGAAGGAACAGGATAACATTTTAAGGACTAGGATAACATTTGAAGGAACACGGAGATCTCCCTCAGGTCAGGGTGTGTTAGACACAAAGACTTTAGATGGCCATAAAAATAGGGAGGAGGACTTTACTTATGGGTTAAGGTTTAACTCCTGCTGCTGGCACAATAAACCAATCAAGGAAGGTTAAAGCATATTGCAAGCTTCAAAAGTCATAAGGAATGTTCTCATGGCCAGGTTCCCACTACAGTCCTCAGATCACAGCAAAGGGACTTGTATGTGCCCAGCCTTCCCAGTTTCCTGGTTGGGGCTTACAGACTTAGTCTGGCCCTCCCTGTAGGACTCCACGCCCCACCCCCATTCTGGGAGGACTCTGACACCCGATACCCACCATTTAACCTCATTAGGGGAAAATTATATTACAAAAGGCCACCATAAAGCCTGTTTTCCTTCTGCCATAATTGGTGCATTTGCTAAGGAAGGGAGCTAGATATTTGTTCTGGATCATTTGGCCTATACCCCACAAGCAGCAAGCGCAGGGAAGACTGCGAGCCCCGGCTGACATGGTCGCAAGACAGCAGGACTTGACAGAGAAGGGAGCCTGTATGCCCCAGTCCCACACAATGGCAGAGTGTTAGCCTGCTTTTTTTTTACACCAAATGAATAGATGTCATAATGAATGGTCAAATTTAATTTACTCAAAATTGTTTATTGAGTACAGTGGTGCAAAACACAGGCTAGGTCTTTTGGTAACAGAACCAACAAAGCCCTAAGCTTCTTCTGACTCCAAGTTTTTGCCTATACCATGCTGCTGCTTCTTGGAAGCTCAATCATGGGGTTGTCTCAACCTGAGACAATTTACCCACTGTTCTAAATTCTGTCAATCAATGAAGAAACATAATGAGGTCTATGACCTTGGAAAGCCTACATACAATCTAGTAGAACAGGTCAAACATGCATATATAACATACATCTTCATATTTCCCTAAGATACAACTAATCTTGGAAAATATAGAGACTTGGATACACTAGATTGATATTTAACTCATTATTAACCCACAATATTTAGCAGCAATAGAAAAGTGGGGCTGAACAGGGGAAACATGGAAGAAGGAAGAGGAACCAAAGGAGAAGACTTCTAGGAGGCCAATTGCCTTAGGTAGTGGAACCAGGGCAGAGAACTTATCTCCATAAACCTAAAACCATTGCTGGGTCCTTTGCAAGTACTAGTCTAAAAGCTCTATGCAATAAGAGGCAAGGCAAGGGAAGTGTCACCTTGTATTTAGCTCCTGCCCCAAACCCTGAATACTTATGAGAATACAAGTACTGATTTCCTGTGGTTACCTGCAAAACCATAGTGCTTTTGACCCTCTCAAAAATAATACTCAGAGATATGTTGCTTTATTTTGTAACTCATTCATGCCTTGACTCACCTCAATATCAAGATGTCACCCTCACTGGTGACTAGGGTTGAGATCGCTGTACAGACCCCCAGTGGAGATCTGCAGTCTCAGGCACTGACTCTTGGTTCACAGCAAGGGCCATCTTACCAATATCCTCTTCTGTCTCCAGAAATTTAACCACTTTGGGCAAGTACAGAGGGTAAGTGAGCCCAGAGACCTTGTTCATATAACAGTATTGAGAAGTCTTCAAGTCCAAACTTGGGCGTTCTCATTAGCTCTGAGGCCCAAAAGTACAAAGTGCCCTTGAATATTATGTAGCTGTGGAAAAGAAGAAAGACCATTAACCTTTGTATGTTAATAACATTAAAAACAACAAGTAGCCTAACACAAACATGTTTCTTAGTTTCGGGCCCTGGAATATCCTTTCTATAAGCCGACGGGATGGACTGCCTTCACATTATAAAGAAAACTAGGTGTCAGAGAGAGAGATTAGGTGTCTTGTCAAGGGTTACAGCATGATGCTAAGTGCAGAAACTGGCAATAAATTCAGGTCTGTCTGATTCCAAACTGTTTTGTTGTTGGAACATCAAATTGACTCTTATGAAGAAAGCAGCAACAGTTAAACTGTAATAAAGAAAAAATATCCCAAGAAGAACATTTGAGTGTATTGAGTTTTGGCAGAGAGAGGAGCAGTTAGTCTCTCAAATAGCGCTACATGTAAATAAAACATACCATGGCTGCTACTGTTAATATCATCATCATTGCTACCAATATCATCATCATTATTATCATCATTTAGGAAGTGTATTACTTGCTCTAAAGAACTAACATGTTCTGAAGATCATATTTCACCTTTTACTCCTGCTGCTAGGAAGCTCAGAGATAAACTTAGTTTCTCTTCAAACGCTGTCTAATATTCCACATGTGTATCAGAATTCATTTTTCTTTCCTAGCTTGACTCTCAATTGTAATTTCTTCTGTATCTCATCCTCATTTTTTTCACTCACCATTTTCATACTTATTTATTATATATATTCTCATGAGACTCCTCAAAACTTCAGTGGAATAAAGTAAGGTATGCATGATATTAATTTTAAAATAACTTACCTGGGTAGAGCTTTCATCTGTAGCATCCCACAGATTCTTTAGCTCTTTGAATTCTGTTGCTAAAAAATCTGAAGAAAATTCAAGACACCATATGGCTGTCTTTAGAAAGACAGAGGTAATTCAGGTCTTTGATCTGTTGCACATGGACTGGGAGAGAGAGAGAGAACCAAATCTCCCTGACACAGACAATCATTTGCTTTATTAAACAAGTGTCTTGTATTACGCACAGGGAGTAGTGCATTTTGTGGATGCACAAGAAAAAAAAAATATGATGAAAAGTAGATACTGAGCAAACTGAATACTCTGGGTTTTGAAATATTAACATCACAGATGTTTTTAATAAATTTTTCCTAACTCAAGCTTATTTCCACAACATGTACTAATGTAACTCTAACTGCCCCAAAATGTTTTTCATTTTTTTAAATAAAGTCTTTTAGAAATAACTATTCAACTGAGAGCTCATAACCATCTTAGATCACTACCTGATAGGTTACTTTGCATTCATTTTTTGGTCTACTATGATTCAAACCGGGAACAGATGGAAACAGGTGACCTTCTTATTAACTTGTGAATGTGCCTTTCTAATGAGCACAACTATCAAAGAGAACCTCACTAATAAGAGAAGTCAAAAAATTATTCGGTGAAGTGTCCTGGGATTTCAAATGGAACAATGGGGGAGAACTCATTCATAGACCACTCTCTAGAGCTACGATAATAGTAATTGGGAAATTTTGTCTCTTTTGTTTACGGGTTAGTTTACTTTGGGGTTAACCTGCACTTGAGTGCCAACAAAACGTATATTATTATTCCTTTCAGGTTTCTCCTTTTAATTACCTTTTATTTCTAATTGTCTCCCTCCATCCATGTGGCTGCCTCCTTTAGCAGATGGCTTTCTGAGCTTTATAAAGTGTTGGGAGATTTCTTCCTTTTGAGACTCTGCAGAGGCTTGACGCAAAGACCAATGTCTTCTCTGGAGCTGATTCTGCACGACTCAGGGTCGCATCCTCGGATCTGGACAACCTACAAGGGCTTTCCTTTCAGCCTGGGTTCTTTAGCCACCCAGCTCCTGCTCTGGCCGGGGTTCTGGAGTCTTCCACAATTGCTGCCTGCGGCGAGATGGCGAGATCAGCGTCCAGCCACCTACCGGGCGCAGGGCCTGGCCGAGCCTTCGAAGTACCCGGCGAAGCTGCTCCGCCCCAGGCCAGGCTGAGCAGTGCCGCCCACGGGCCCTAGGAGTCTAGTGTACCCACTCTGGCCGTTCCCATCCTTCCAAAGCTTGGCGAGCTCCACGGAAGCTAAACGCCACGCGTTCCCTTCATCAGGAAGGTCGCAGGCTGAGAACTGAATCACCCCCAGCTTCCATATCCAAATCTGGACCGTCAGTGAACTCTGCGGCATAGTTGCCTCTACATCCCCCTTCTCTCTCTCTCTCTCTCTCTCTCTCTCTCTCTCTCTCTCTCTCTCTCTCTCTCTCATACACACACACACACACACACACACACACCCGCCCGCCACTGGAATATAACGTGCTACCACCACCGAAAGGGTGAGCTCAGTAAGGATTATTATCCCCTTCGTAACGCTAAGGAGGTTAAGGCCGTAAGGTGAACAGGGTCACGAAACAAATCCTTGCAGAATTTTGTCTTAAGCGAACTGCATCTTCCTCCGCGTCCCGGAATCCTCTAGAGCAGGGGGGACCGTGGGCCAGTGCTCAGACTGAAGCCAGAGGCAAGGGTGAATTCGGGTTTACACCCTTGGAGGAGGAAGCAGTGGGCGGCAAGGCAGCTGGGGTCAGCAATGGCTCTGGACCAAGAGCAAAGGCAAAAAGGGGCGAAAGCCGCAGAGCCTCCAAGCCACAAAAAATGCCCCAAGCACCAGGGACGCTGCCGCGGGAACTCAGCAGCTGACGCCCAACCCCCCGCACTGCCTGCAGTACAGCGCCCCCCTCCCCGGGAACTAAAGCTCCCTTGCTGGGGCTTGAAGTTTTCATTCACTTTAACCTATTTTAAAAGGAAACTTAATTCAGAAATGCGTAAGACAATAATAGCTTTCACTACCCCCACCCCAACTCCGTTTCCTCCTGGCTCTAAGCCTGAGAAGCACTTACTCATTTGTGCACAAGCACGCGCACGCACACGTTCACACACCTCGAGAACGCTGGATCTAAGGTTTTGGCCGCCTCTTCGGATGCCCCGCCAGGGTGCGGCGGGGCGGGGGGGTACAGCGTTGAGGCGGTGGTGCGCTCTTAAGAGTCCGGGTTGTTCTTAAAGACTTTTATGACCGCAGGAGCCAGGCGCCGCGCTGTGCAAGTAGTGCTTGCACAGCCCGAGCTGTGCGCCCCTCTTGCCGACTAGAAAAAGCGCTAGCGCGGCACGGGCACCCACACTAATCAATAACTCTCAGCGGGGTCTGAACGGCAGGGGGCTGAGAGGACTTTTCAAGACCGACGCCCGGTGAGGTGTGATGTATTTATTCTTCGCACTTACTGTGCACTTAGCACCGTGAGGGATGTTCTTTCCACTTATCAACAAAACCCTTCGACCCAGAGGCCCCTATTCCCCGTGGCCGCTGAGCTCGAGTCGGACTGCCTGTGGTCGCGCGCCAGCGTCGCTGCGGCGGGTAGCCGGCCGATATTCCCACCCATCCAACCTTGCCCTACTTCACCCACCCCGAGGGCGCCGAGTCGGCCTATCAGTCTGGGGAACTGAATGCCAGCTCTGCGAGAGCAGGTTCCGACGTGGGGGATGTGCACTGGGAAGTGACTGCGCCAGCGGACTCTGGACCCCGAGCAGCGACAGCGCCGCTGCTGCAGAGAGCTTCCCAGGGCGCCTGTCTTGATTTCCGGTCAAAGCGTTTAATTGTTAATAGTTGAGACGAATCTCCCTTTCAAGTGACTTGAGCAATCAGAGGAACACCTCTGGCATCCAGAGTCGGGGATTGTTTCCCCCTGTTCAACCCCACCTCCCCAAGTTTGTCTTACGTTCTTTCTGATTTCACTTCCACACCCCACTGGGGAATTCCAGATGATGAATTATTGGGTCGCTTAGGCGTAGTCATGCCTTTCTCCCCAGACACTACTCTTTCGTAGATAACTCTGAACCCAGGACGTCCGAGGACCTCTCGCATACGCGTGGCGGATCCTCGACCACTCTGAGCCAGGCTAGCCCAGACTGCCGAAAGTCGCGGCTGCGGCGGGGCAGCGGCGAGTCTTGGAGCGCTCCGCTTCCTGAAGCCTCGGCAAAACTGATTTATGCACCAGGCGCTCTCCAGAACCCCGACGCTTTGGAGAGGTTAATTTTTGTCAATTGTTCCTCAATACACTAAGATAGTTTGCAGCTTGAGGCGGGTTTTATTTATCACCCTGCACATTTGAAATACAGTCAGACATAAAAATAACTGACTCTGGGACTCTGGCGCAATATTGGAGCCGTCGGGGAATAATTTGGCTAACTGACTTGGACGTTTCACCTTCTAAACAGAAATGCAACTCTCAGTCAAACTGTAAATCAGATTGTCTTCGGCAATGAAACAAAGAAAAGGCACCAACCCCCCAAAGGAAAAGAAACAAAATGAAAGAAAACGCAGATATTGACAAAACAAAACGAGCTTCAGAAACTCAGACTGGATTTTAATTTTAGGCGTGGAACCACATCGAGAATGAGGAATCCTAAATGTTTTACCAGCCAGATCTGCCCCAGGGATTCTAGGGTGCCCTTGGAAACTGCACTGATTTCTTTCTTTCTTTTTACTGTTGTTGCTGTTTTTGTTATTAAATAATAATGAACAATAAATGCTATTTTAGGGTTCCCTCTTGGAAAGCTCTAATTATAAACATTAACGAGAGGGAAGCTGACTGGCCTGGACAGGTGAGGGTGGGACCTCAGAAGAGACCGAAAACATGGAAAAGAAAGAAATCAGAAATTTCCCTGACACTTTCCTTGTTCTGAAATGTCTGTGAATAGATACAAAGGAATCTAAGTCTTTTTTAAACCTCACTGATTCCTCTCCACCACCTATGTGGAGGCCCCCAATAATGAAAACTAAATTTCTTACAGCCCCACATAGACCCAGTGGTCAAAAGCTTGGCCAGGAATAGCCTTCAGTAAGGCAGGAACTGGAGAAGAGGAAACACACAGGCAACCACTCAGCAATTGAGCACAAGTGAAACTCAAAGCACAACCAAATAAAACTTAATGTCTAGGAAGAGCGCATCTACTATTATTTTGCATTCTCACCACCCACCCCTGCAATAAATTTTATTCTAGTACAACAAAGCTGAGATCAGCCTACGGAGCTTCTTCTGCCCTACCCAACGGAAATCTAAGGATGGTTTTGTTGATGTGAACACACAGCAACCTTACCCCTAGGCACCTGCCCTACTCTTAGGGTACTGAAACAAGCATGTATTTGTTTAAACTCCTTTTTGACCAGGACCATTCACATAACTTGCTTCTAACATTTCTCCAAATAAACTGGAACAAGAGAGCTGTGACTCTTAAAATCCACAAATTAAAACTAAATTTAAAGGTACGACAGGGGGCTCCAGGTAGAAAATTAGAGGGATTATTTTGAGATAACTTCGAAGGTTTAAGAGAAGATATCCTGGAATTTGATAGTACTTGGTATCCATTGATAATACTGAATATGTAATATTAGTTGCAATCAAAATGTGGTTTCAGGAGTTGAAGGAAATGAAATTAATATTTTGACAGGGAAAAGGTCAGAAAGTAGTGGGAACATTTTCTCAAGGACAATTGAATTGGTAAGATTTTTGATATTTGCTTGCTCCAAGTCTTAGTTTGGTGGTTTTTATATAAGCCCCAAACTGGCTTTGCTCAAGTGGACATCTCTGCTTCTTCCCTAGCAAGTGGGAGCTCAATAAATGCAGCACTCTCTGCTGAAGGGCCACTCCTGTATTGTGAGTAATCCTTTACCAATGGATTGTCTGATGTTCTCTTCAGTATAACCAGCTGGGAAATTAAAAGAAAAATGTTTGCCCCTCCACATATTTACTTTTATTCGTTGTTGTTGTTTTTCTTTATTTCTGACACACAAAGATGAATTCATCCTTGTAGAATCCAAAACCAAAAATATCTCCAAAAATATATATATTTCAAAAATTAAATCTACAGATGTAATACATACTGTGAACCCTATAAAATGCGTTTACAATGCTGACTTAAAGAAAGAAATTTATAACTTTCATATGTACCTTCCTTGTGCAATAGGCAACTGCCATCTGTTTCCGACTTCCATAATTCAGTTTTTCTTGGACATCTGTAGCAGGTAGTGAGTGCTTCTTAAAGTACATTTTATGTAATTTGAGAAGAAACCTGCACCAAAGACTAAAGGTTAACATAAAAAAGCACTGGTCTTTCTAGAAATGCTAGTTATTCTAAATTTACATCACCAATTATGCATAGACTGAGATAGTTATTTTCCCTCCCCCTTTCTTCATGAGACTGAATTTGGAAATGCTGTAATTGAGAATGCAGCACCATATAAGCCGAAGATTCTTTCCAAGCAACATTTCCAAAATGTCTAAATGTTCGTGTTACTGTTCTTTAGTCTTTTGCTTAAAGATTCTCATTTGGCTCTACCTGAAAACTCAGGTTGGAAGGACATTCCAATAAGATTATTTTGAGACAAAGTTTAGTATTTTTACATGGGAAGGGGGAAAAAGACCTAAGCCTTTTCACTTTTCATGTCTTACTTATATATTATATACATCTTAAAGGATGGGAAAGTTTTCACAATTAAATGAGAAAATAAAATCAAACCAAAAGTCATGTAGAAAAATCATAGCTTGTTCTCAATATTTTTGCCCATGTTTTTTAATTCAGGGTTCATTCCCAAGGCTAATGCTATTTTTCAATAGCTCATTTCTTTTTGTGCAGTTCAGTGCTAGGTTTAAATTAATCTGTTAAAAGTTCTTTCATTCAGCTGAAACTAAAATGCCTCATCTGTCAGTACAAAAATATGAATAAATTCCAGTCACATTCTTCATTGTTTATACTTTCAGCAGATTATATAAATGTGCACAGAATTTCCACTGTTTAAAAACTGTTAGTATCTACAGATGTAGAAATACGAGAACAGGGTCCAATTTACAGCCAATTAGAGGGTGTAATGATTTTTATAAAAAGCTAAACACCATACCTAGTGATTCTTAAACAGAACCTAAGTAGAGGCACTAGGTTGAGTTTTCAATTCATATTAATCCAATAGATAATATTTGCATATAGGGGGAAATAGTATTATTTAAGTCAAATAATATGAAGCTGCATATTTTAATATCAATTTAAATTTCATATAGCATAAGACATTAAAATGTTCATTAACTATTTAAAGAATATTATTTAATTTCCCCATTAATTGTCTCTGTGCGATTTACGTCCAAATCGATTTATGCAATATTGGTATCAGCACTGTCCACCTACTCATCTTTGGGTATTTATTCACATCTGATGTTAAGTTCATTACCTTCTTCAAAACATCCTATAGTTGAATCAGGCATTAGTGAAAGACACAAATGTGGCCTTCTTGGACATTTCTGTCACCAACCCATAACTGTAGGTTTATGGGAAAGGGCTGTGTGGGGGACAATGAACAAGGAATTGAAGGCTGAGGGTTTTTTGGCACAAGATGAAAAATAGCTGCAATATTGTCTGGAGGTAGAGCAGATACTACTGGAAATTGGACATGAGTGGGCAAGTTCATTAGCTCAGCCCAGTGAGTTTTCTTCTGGACACATCACAGATTCCTCGCTTCTTCACTACTCCTCTGCTAGGTCATTTGCAGGTCCTTCCCTTCCTCCCTTCCTTTTTCTTCCTTAAGGGGGAGAACTTGAAGGTGGGAGAGAGGTATGAAGGTAAGTTCACCTTCAAAGTACACTCTTCTTTGGTTCTCTCCAAACCTCGCACCTTCCCTAAGCCCCAGTGAGAAATAAGCATTGATTGAAAAATCAACACTAGAAGAGAGTCTCTCCTGGACTAAACCGAGTTTGGGCGCTGGGGACCCCAGAAGGGATCTTCGGTGGGCTACACGAGTTATTTTTCAGGGGGCTCCGGGACTCGGGACTCGGTGGCCGCGGATAGGAATCTGCAAGAAACTGGTTGTTGGAAGAGAAGGATGGTCAACAGTGGCCAACAAGTGCGGAGGTGTTGTCTATGTGTACCAATCCGCAAACAGTTGCGAGCAGCGTGGAACTGCGGTTCTGGATCGCTTTCCGCGACTGGCCCGGATTTGCAGCTGCAGCCCGCATCCCCGCAGGGAGGAGGTCCGTGAGAGCGCAGCGGTCCGGCCCCTGGCAGCCCGGCTTATTCCCGTAGCCTTTGTAAATTTATCCAGGTTAGAATTTATTGTTTTTATTAACCCAGATCAGAGGGAGAGGTGAGAAGAGTATGTGCAAACAGAATGAAGAGTGGGAAAGGGTAGAGGAAGGAAAGAAGGAGAGAGGGAGCCCCCAGCCCGCTGGTGTAGCGCTGTCCTGTGTCCGAAGCGTGGCTTCGGATGTCCAATGTCTTCGGTTTGATAGAACTCCTTCCCAGTTCCAAAGTAACGCCGCTAAAGAAGTACTCCTTTCGGAGCTTGGATTGGGTCCTTGCTTAGTTCCACACTTCCATTTATTTCTGTATTTCTCACTGGGTTAATCTTTTAGCTAATGGTAATCATCTTTTTATGCGTGGGAAGGAAATCTCAACCTTGCTTCTTTGGAAGGTTTATAACCACCTGGTGAACCTCAAGTTCAGGGGCCAGGAACAGACTTGTGTATGCCAGGGATCACCTCCTTGTGTCAGGTCTGGAGTCTGGGGAATCAGACTTAAAGGTTAGAAACTCTCAAGACGATTGTCAAGTGTAGAAGAAAAAAAAAAAATCTATCTAGATAAAGAAACCCTGACGCATATGATTTTTAAATTTAGAAATAAACAGTTGCTTATAAAGAAAATACAAGTAGATGTCAGGTAATAAGAAATAACAAATTCTGTCCTCCCCGCCCCCTCCCCGGGCTGAGAAAGCACAGCGGGAGGTGATAGAGAATGAGAGAACGTATGTTTAAAAATATTTCAAAAGAGCCCAATTAAATCAATTAATTAGTTATACTGTATTTTCCCCATTGCCTTTTAGTCCCCTTATACCCGTCTCTACCCACTGCTATCACCAAGCTATTGTCCAAGTCTATAAAACTGCCCAATTTTAAAATGTACCAAGAAAAATAAGGAGGAGGAACAGGATATGCTTTTCAAAACTCACTCCCTCACCCTATCCCAGTTAGTCTTGCTCTCTGGCTGATAATGGATTCCATTAGATACCGTTCTCCCAGACCTGGACGCGCAAGACTTTTCTGCCCTTCTTTTCCACCCGAGTAGTGGAGAAAGACAAGCTCTGATCATGTTTTCCCTGGGTGACTTTTATTTGAAATGGAGCCAGGCTAGTTTTGCCAGAGGCCTGGCAGTTTAATTCAGTTTTAATCGTTCCCTTAACGTAGCTCATATTGGGAAAAGCTATTTTCTCTCTTAAAGTGATGGGAGGCACATGCTCCCCGGTATGTAAGCCACCCACCCACGTTTACACGTGCTCAGGTGCATACGCGCATCCACACACAAGCACTTGCAGATACGTGCACACGCGCCGAGGTTTTCTCCAGCCAATTCGTGCCCTGTCCCTGTTTCCTTTACTCTCTTGACTCGCATTGTTCAAGGCCGTTGCCCGACCCCTGGACACACGTGCCAGGCTTTTGAGAAAACCCCTTTTTAGGTCGATAGCTTTGCTATCCCTCCCAAGGCTAAGACTCAGCCCGCCCGCCGTCTCCGACCTTCCTTCCCTCCGGCTCCCAAGAGAAGTTTGGTGCCCCCTCTTCCGGAGCGAAGGTCAGGTCGAGGTGAGGTCTTAGACCCGCCACTCGGCCGGGGGCGGGGATGGATGGGTGGAGCGACTGATGTTCCTTTTGGGTTCCAAAGCACGAGCCTGATTCCACCGCTGTCTGAAGCGGCGAGCTGTAATGCTGCTCCATCACTCTGGTTCGAAAAGTCCAGCTAGACCTTGACTAAGGGGAACCACGCCTTAGTCTTGCTCCCCGCTCCAGGTGTGCTTGCGGATTATTTCCAATGGACACAATCTACCTGGCACTGTAGGCGTCTTTGAGGCCCTGGTGTATAATTTCCCCGGGGCTCGCGCGTTCCGGGGTTTGCCCCTTTCTCTGCCCGCAGTAAAGGTGAAAGAAAGCACTGAGTAGGCCTTGGGCCTGTATAATCCTGGGAGCGTCCTGCAGCCCCTGTAGTCTCTTCTATATCAGTTGAGCCGTGAGGAATACAAACAGACCAGAACCTGCCTACCAAGCTGGCCTCGCCTCTGGAAACTGCGTTAGTCCCTGGCGGACTCGGGTTTCTGCGGACCAGCAGCTCCTCCTAGCCCTGCCGAGGGGCCCAAGTAGGCCTGAGAGCCCCCGCGACTCCAGCCCTGGGCCTCGGCGCCTCGAAGACTCCGAGGCCTGACGGTTGGCTCGGGAGAGCCAGGGTCGTTCCAGCTTCGGGTTACCAAGAGCTTGGGCCTAGAGAGGGGCCCTGCATTCTACAAGGCCGCTGATGCTGGCCACAGATGCCTTAGCTGAGCACCGCTCGGGGCGCAGCTTCCTGCTTAGTCTGCGCTGGTCCCCCGGCCCCCGCCTCTTCCTAACCCACTCCCACTCCTTGCCCGAGCCCTCCAGGCGTCCTCTGCTCTCCCAGCCCTAGCCCGCACTCAACCAGGCTTTGGAATCACAGTTTGCGCTTTTAAAGCTACAATACCCGGCTGGGGCGCCGCCGAGTTTGGAGGTCCTATGGTGTCATTTGCAAAGCCTTTTTTTTTTTTTTTTTTTTTAACAAATGCAAAACACCCCTCCCTATTGAATCTGTTTCTCAAGCCTTTAAAAGGACTTCTCCCGCAGATTTGTAATAGAGTTGTTTCTGACCCTGTGGCTGTTGGACCCTACCCTGAGGCAAGAACGTGGGGACTTCTGGGCACCGCCTGCTCAGGTTCCCGCTCTGACGGTGGCTTTGAAGGAACCTTGAGTTCCCCCAAGCTTCGGTAAAAAGACCGAAGTGTCAAAACCACTCCCTGAATCATTCTATGGAAAGCTTAGAGAGAAGTCAGAGATAATAGGGTAGCCAACAGTTGTAGAGGTTGAATTGAGCGAGGGAGAGGGGGAAAAAAAAAAAAATACTGTGTCGTCTGTTTTATATCAAAGATTTAAGAGTAATATGCATCGTGAATTTTATTCCACAGAAAATTGCTGTACTTAAACCAAACCCATTTTTTGTTAATCCTGACAAAAAGTCGAGTTGAAATTACAAAACTGTACAGATATATGTTCGCCTCCATTTGTTTAAAACCCGTTTTTCTTTTCCTAAAAAATTTGTTTTAAAAAACAAGTTGGCTCTTTAAAAGGCTCAGGTGGGTGGGGGTTAGGGAGAATGGCAAATTGTCCAAAGCAGGGTATGTTGAAGTTAGGTTAAATCACAGAAACACTTAAAATACACTTCAATAAGAAACTTAATTGCATCTTAAAACTTATTTCACTTCGCAAAGTTTTTTAGGGGTTTTAAAACTAAGCCCTTATCATTAAAGTCACACAATTTAAATCCCACCACCTACGTTTTAAACTATTATGCTTATAAGAAAAAGTAGTCACCAAGAAAGGGCGGCTCATATGAGTAAATGAGCTTATTTTGTTCTCCTAAATATAATGTATTTAAATATATCTTCATTCTCACCCCCTCCCCAAGAAAACTCCACCGAATGAAACATAAACAAAAAATAAGCAAGCCTACTGCCCTGCTAGGAAAATAGTAGACGCAGAAATGTTTATATGAGAAAAGATGGGCCTGGTGTATATGAATTCTCCCTACTTCTCGAAATGTTGAGTTGTAAAAATATTAACTGATAAGGGAATTTAAGGGCTTTTTTAATATTCTTGATAGTTTAACTTGGTGATCATTCCGGTTTAAAGCCAGACGCCTCAGCAGTTCCAGGTCCTGGTGAGGAAAGCCGGCGACTGGGGCTGGATTGGGTTGGAAGCAAGGAGATAGACGGGGTTCAGCTCCTGCGGTTAGCACGTCCAAGCCAGACGGCGGCGCCTTTCGCTCTAGGTTTTTTGCAACCTTGTAAGGAAGTGGGCGCGGGCTGCGCGGAGTCGGCGCCTCCTGATTGGCCGGCCTTCTCGGTGATTGACAGTGCCCCGTACTCCACCCCTGCCGCTTTGACACTAATGAGCAAGTTCTTCCCACCGCTCTCCGTACTGGAAGTGCTGACAGATCAAGGCAACAAATTTCAATTACAATCCCTAATTTGTGTCCGCAGAGTGTTTTTTACCCATGTTAGTCCTCTTTGGCGCATCAGTCGAGGCAGATCTTGGAACAGCTGGAAGAGGTGGAAAGGGTGGGAGCGAAGGAGTGCATCAGTGAGAAAGCGGGCGCGAGAGACCGAGGAAAGGAAACTTGGCGGGCACGCTGTTGGTTCCTCGGATCCCAACACAAGCCAGAAAGAGGAAACGCCAAATTTGTTTTTGCCCGCGGCGGGGAAGGGGGCAGATTTCGGCCTGCGGGAGGCCCCGAGAGTCGCTCAGATTTTGGTGGGGGAAGGAGAGTGAGTTTGCGCGTGTGCCTGCGTGAGTGTATATGAGCGAGGGGCGGGCGGGCGCCTGGCGGCGGGGATGGCAGAAAAGCGGAGGGGCTCGCCGTGCAGCATGTTAAGCCTTAAGGCGCACGCCTTCTCGGTGGAGGCGCTGATCGGCGCAGAGAAGCAGCAACAACTTCAGAAGAAGCGGCGGAAGCTGGGCGCGGAAGAGGCGGCCGGGGCCGTAGATGACGGAGGCTCCAGCCGCGGCGGCGAAAAGGGCTCTTCCGAAGGAGACGAAGGCGCTGCGCTCCCGCTGCAGCCTGGGGCCGCATCCGGGCCCGCCCGGGGCTGCGCGGACCTGGAGCTGAGCTGCGGCTCCCGTGGAGCCGCGGGTGAGTCGGCTACTTGCCACCCAACTTAGCGGCGCGTACCCTCCCTCGTCCCGCCTGCCCGCAGGGCTGCGGGGAACCTGAACTCTTCGAGTTGTGGGCGTGCGCGAGTGCGGTGTTCCTGCACTCCCCGAAGCAACCCAGCTACTAGCGCATTTGCTGTGGGTGTCTGGGCGCAAAGCTTGCCAACGCCTTGGTCGCTCTCACCATGCAGCTCGTGTCATCCTCCAGATGCTTCCAGCCTCACACCTCGGGCTGCTGCCGCCGCCTGCTCGGCGATCCGCGCCCTCTGCGGCTGCTGTTTTCGGTGCTCCGCGGTGCAGATCAGTGCTTTTCGCATCTGCCTCACTTGGGATTTCAGTCTGTGGGTGCTCTTTTTTCTTTCCTAGCTTTTAAAAGCATGGAGGTGGAGAGAGCGACGGCATAACCACCCACCAAACTGGAACGAGTGCCCTAAACCGTTTGGGCAAACCAGGAAGAGGGCGGCGTATTTGCAAACGTGGTTTCCCGAGGGGCTGCCGAGCCATTCCCTGCTTTCCCCTGCTCGATTCCTGCTACCTAGGCCGACGGCTACCGTGGGCTAGCTTTTCGCGTACTTCTCGGTTTCTAGCCCTTGGCTAGGTCGCTCAGGGCGACCGGGGAGGTTGGCGAGAGAAGAGTCTGCAACGTTTCTAGAGAGTGCCTCCGGCCCAGCCTAAAGCCTGGCGCTTCGGACGCCTACTGAGAATGGAGGCCCTGGCGCTTAACACCAAGTGCCCAGCACTTGGCGTTTCTTGCTGCTTGCGCTCGGGGCGCGGGGTGTGTCGGGATCCCAGTGAACCTAGCGAAACTTATTTTTGGGCCTTGATCGCCCGGAGGCGGGTTGGACTAGGGATTTGGGGACCAAGGGGGGCCGACTTAAGCTTCGACTAGTCTCTTTGGCGGGCAGTGAGGACGTTTAACGGTAGACCTGTTTGTTAGAAGAGCACCAGGACAGGAAAGATTCCTCTTTTCTCCTGGTCCTTTACCTATCCACAGCCGCCCTCCCGAGGTCTGTCTCCCCATCAAGATTCCCCTCTGGGGCCCTCACTGGTTACCCCTCTCTACTCTTTGCTGCCCAGGAGGCTGCGAGGATGGCTTCCTGCAGGGCACTTCCCCACTGGCGTCCCCGGGAGGCTCCCGGAAGAGCTCCCCGGTGCCCGCACTGGCCAGGCCCGGCACCCCGCTGCCCTCACCGCAGGCCCCGCGGGTGGATCTTCAGGGAGCTGAGCTCTGGAAGCGCTTTCACGAGATCGGCACGGAGATGATCATCACCAAAGCGGGCAGGTAAAGGGCGAGCTGGTGCGAATGGCCCCCAACTCTGACCACACTGCACCCCTTGGGTGGATTAGGAAGGGGAGGATGTCTCCGGTCAGCATGTCCATGTAAACCGGACAAGGCCCTAGGTAGTGGTTCACTTGTGAGACTGGCTTTGCCTCCCTACCCTGAGTGCTGTCGGTGAAGGGCCACAGTCCGGCCGCCTTCTTCTTGGATAGATGCTCAGGAGAAAGCCACTGTCACCGCCAATATGGTAGTTATTTCGATTGATACTCTGCCTGCATGATAGTTACGGATCCGAGTTTATATTTACACTTGTCCAGGCATTTATTTACTCTAGTTCTTGTTTTTGGTACTACGGAACACGTTACCTCCCTCCTGCCGCCTTAAACAACAACACCCCGCAGTTTACTCTTTAGCAAACGATGATTTGCTTTTTCAGATGGAAACTTACACATTGGTTCTCTATCCAAAAAATTTCCTTGAAATGTGAGAACGTGGCGTGTTGTGCTATTTAGCTATTAGACTAGGATGAAAAATTACTGGAATCCCCCGTAATACATGCTTAATCCCTGCAAAAATGGTTACCCTGATTTTTTAAAACCACTGTAGATTCACAGTTACGTAGTTAACATTTTTTTTTCTTAAATGGAATCCAACACATTAGTCTAAATTTGCTGAAGAATTCTAAAAACAAACAAACAAACAAAGTAGGTAGTTATATCCATTTTTTGAAAGTGAAATTTGCATATCCCTCCGTTAGTAAAATAGATTTTTGGCCAGATACATTAATTTGAGAAATATTTGCATTTTAAAGTTTTCAGTTCATTTAGTGCACTGAAATCTATGAATAATATCTTCCTTAAAAGGAGCGTAAAAAGTACACACAACTCTTTTAGGGAGTACACATGGCAAAAACCTGGATAGCATAAAAGTATCCAAACTTATTAGAAATTACAAAAACATATTTTATTGAATCCATATGCTACCTTCTACATTTTCACAGAGCTATTATTAATGATCCAAATTCAGTCTTCAACAACACAAAGCAACAGTTGTCTTATAAAGGATGTAGTTAAAGACCTTTACTCTTTATCTTACAGGTGCACTGAAATAACACTAAAACAGCCAGCATATTAAACTGTTCTCATGCCTAGTTAGGAATAATATACTTTCTTATTGTGCAAGTGGTCTTTAATGGCATTATTGTCAGAGAAAAAAATTGGTAAATAACACTACTAAAATTCATGTTGTAAGGTAAATTAGGGAAAATTAGATTAACTGGAAGTGTCCTAGACATAAATCATTAGATGAAAGATTTTTTAAAAGAGAAAACTGCTCTATTTGTTTTTTACATACAATAATTTACTGTTGTATTTCTTGCCACTCTGCCCTTTTTAAAAGATAGGTGCATTTAGTTTAGCATCCCCTGTGATATGCATCTGTGGGAAGCCAAGATAAATTTGGATTTTCATGTTTTAATTAGCAATGGTTTTTGAGTAAGTGCAGTTAAATTAGAAAGTATTTTCAGGTTATGGTGGGGGAAGGAATGATTTGGTAAATATACATTGTGTTTAGTTTCTGCTTTCAATAAAGAAGTTTTACTATACCTTTCAAATTTAGAGCAACTTTTGCACTTCACCTTTACCATGCTGCAGACAGGAAGTCCTGTCTCAATAAAGAACATATTGTTTGGTTATAGCATGGCACATTGGCTCCTTGTGGTTTTTTATAACCCTTTTAAAATTTCACATTATAATATATTTTATCACTTTTAGAAATGCAAATTTTCTATTTCTACCATTTGGAATATTTTATTATTTGTATTATTCAAGCAAACATGCTTATTGATTTTTTTTTTTTTTAAGTGCTACCTTTAGTGCCTTCTTCAGTATACAAAATTCCTTTGTTTTTAGCAATATTGACATTTTGGTAAACACAGAATGCAAGTAGAGGGTACAACCAATTACATTTAAAAGCCTCAGTTTTCCTATGTTCCGTATTGTGATTCTTTGAATTAAATTACCAAAGTGAATGCTATAAATTTGTTTATGTGAAAAATACAGATTCAAAGGTTTCTTTGCTTATTCATTCTCCATGTATAATCGCAAACAAAAACAAAAGCCAAACCCTTTCTTCCTGGCCTCCCTTGTACATAGGCGCATGTTTCCAGCAATGAGAGTGAAGATCTCAGGATTAGATCCTCATCAGCAATATTATATTGCCATGGATATTGTGCCAGTGGACAACAAAAGATACAGGTACAGTGACTGGATGAGTACCAAAGGATAAGGAAACATTGGGATTTCACTTTCTATGTCTGTTTGATCTGTAACTGTGATGTTTATTTACAAAAGCCTGTAGAATTCCCAGATCCATAATCCAGTAATCTTCAGAGCGAGTAGCCCAGAGGATGCCTTTTCTTACAGAAAATGTGGAAACTTAACTTTTCTTTTTTTGCTTTTCATAGATACAGAAATCTCTTTAAGTTCTGAGGACTTTTAATAGGGGCCAGTTTAGTGTTGCTAAACCAAGTGAATATTGATTCACATTTTGATTAGAATTTTGAGAGGAAATGTGAAGTAAAGTTTGTACATAGACATAATGTTTAATGAAATGTTTTATTTTCTTTGTGATTTTTATCATTAAATAAATTCCCTTTATCTGGTTACATTTAAAATGGTACCTGTTTGCAGACTTTTCCTCTTGAGAAAATGACTTAAGATATTTTACAATTTAGAAAAATAAAATCTCATAATTCATTACCGATATTAAGATGTCTTTAAACAGGTAATGAATTAATAATCTTAGTGTTGTTTTCTTGTTAGTTAACAGGCTGTAGTATTTGGATTTTGAAAGAGAAAATACTTATGTAAACATTAAGTAAAGTTGTAAAAGATATTCATTCTTCAATAGTCTTTGCTCTTTCTTCTGCAAGTAAGCAAATCAGTAATTTTTAATGATGATGCTTTTTGTTCTTCTGAGGAATTAAACATGCTACCTTTTAAAAAAGGAGATTTTGACTGTAAAACTAAAAAATGCTGCTCTAAATTTTATTTTTGTTTGTTTCTGTTTATTTCATTTTATTTTATTTTAATAAACACCTAGAGTACTTGGTAAGTTTTTTAATGAAATCAAGTTTGGTTTTTATCACTTTATAAGTGGCTTTTTGGAAGAAGGTTTATGGTGTCAAAATATACTGATTTAATTAGTATAGGCACATGTGGAATACTAAAAAGTGGGTAATAAAAAGGACAGTTTTATTTGTGTTTTGTGTATATTATTTATTTTAATTAAATAACTCAGAGATTTTGCTAAAATTATCTACTTTATGACAAGCTAGAAGGCATTGAAGTTTATTTTTTATATACTTGGTTTAAAATCCATATTCTAATGTGTGTATTGTGCTGAGGAAGATAATATAAATCTTAATGAGCTTAGAAATTATTCCTGTCTCTCCTAAGTTTATCTTACATCTTTTTCTTCAGAATTCTTTGATATAGGTTGGATGGTTTATTTTACCTTATTGTTATTAGTTCCACATAAGTCAAGAACATTATCAAATATTAGTATCAAGATGCCAGATTTTTAAATGATCAAATTATAGAACATAAATTTGCTTTCAGTCATATTGCTTCCCAAGAAATTTGATTTTAGCATTTGTATTTAGAATGCTTTATAAAGAATATGTAGACTGTAACCATTCTCTCAGTGAGTGCAGATTTTCGAACTGTTCAATATGCATACTTTTTCAATTTATAGAGCATATTACTCCATTTTGGTAATAACTTTGAACATAGTGAAGTTTTTTTAAATTTGCATTTTCAAGATTTGCATTTGATTTCCCAGCTTTTTTAGCACTACTAGAGAAAAATTTTGGCTTACTGTCTGCTATCAGAGAGTGGTATTTGGTCAAGTTAAAAATGATTGTGGCCCTGGCTGGTGGCACAGTGGATAAGGCACCAGCCTGTGAACCCAAAGGTCGCTGGTTCTGTTCCCAGCCAGGGCACGTAACCAGGTTGTAAGCCAGGTTGTAAGCCAGGTCTGTAGCTGGAAGCAGGTGAAAGGCAACCATACATTGTTGTCTCTTTCCCTCTCTGCCTCTCTCCCTTTCCCTCTCTCTAAAAAATAATGAAATCTTTAAAAAATTTATTGTAACTTATTAGAATGTAAAATTAATATTCAAAAAAGGCAATGCACTTAGGAATTTATTTATTGAAATTACTATGTCAAATAAAGGTGTTTTTAAAAATTGTTCTTAAGTTTGTGACTATATATTTTTTCCCAAGAAAAGCAATTAAAGAATAGAAGGCATATTGAGCTCAAAATAGAGTGAAATATGTAATCATAGTTGAAACTGAGGGTCTCACCAGAGATATCATGAAAATGTTTCATGCTATTTTAAAAAGAAATTTGCATACTACATAAGTAGAATCCCTGAGACTATTTGTAAACTGTTGCTCTACATTTTATGTAACATTTTAAAACAAAAACAAAATAAAAACACCTATGTAAACATATTAATTTCATTTTCTATCCTTTTCTAAGTCAGTTATTGACATAATAGTTTCCAGTTTTTGAATTAGTGTATTTTAAGTTAACACTAATAAATAATAATCTAAATATAGGATTAAATATTATGATTTTATTACTTGAAGCAGCATGATATAAATGTATTATTTTTAGAGTCAATATTTTTTACACATATAAACAGAATAGGATATTTTACCTCTTAATTAGATATGCATAATTTTCCAGTTTTTTTTTTTTTTTGTTTTTTTTTTTTTTTTTTTTTT
>PVIW01005841.1:0-53314 GCA_004026585.1 Noctilio leporinus | reverse complement strand
AATTTTCCAGTTTTGATGTGTATTTTAATTAGTGGTATTTAAAAACTATTTACAGAATTTTCTTACAACTGTCAAGAAAGAAAGAAATAAAGGAGATAAATTCTACATTTTTTGATTATATGAATTTTTAAAATTAATCTGAGTGCATCCTTAGTTTATAGTGTAGTAGAATTAGAAAATGTAATTCTAAGTTAGAATGGATAGAATTTTTTGCTATGAAAATAAAAGCTACTGAAACTTCTAACAATTCCCTTCTGCCTTTCTGCTGTTTATCCCATGAACCTGTACATAGCCTAAAATGGGAAGTGATAAAGAAAATGGGATACTTTTAGATATACCTTTCAGGTATTTTTGAGATTTACTTAAAGGTGAGCTTGAGAACTTAATAGTTTTTCATGTCAGTTGACCCTCCAGATGAAAAATGGAAAATGTCGGAATACAGACAGAATGTCTAACATGAATGAGTATGATTCATGAAAATTAGGATTCTTGCATTTATGGTGGTGATAGTATGCATATTTTCACTAAACCCTTAACACACCACTTGGAGTGGTCAGTAGGCCACTGCTGCCTCAGTGTTTTAAAAACTTGTCAAAATCTTATTTTCTACTCATTGGATGTAAAGAGAAAATAATTGTATTTTAGACTTAAAACTTAGTTTGATTCTGAGATGGAAATTCTAAGAAAGCAATAGTCCACATGCTGAGCCTTGTCGTTGTCTTTTAGGTATGTTTACCACAGCTCTAAATGGATGGTGGCAGGAAACGCTGACTCCCCTGTGCCACCCCGGGTATATATTCATCCAGACTCGCCTGCCTCTGGAGAGACCTGGATGAGACAAGTGATCAGCTTCGACAAGCTAAAGCTCACCAACAATGAACTGGATGACCAAGGCCATGTGAGTAACTGGCACTCATAATTCACTGCCATTGGATGGCACACGCATATCCATACTGTGTCAGACTGAAAGAAATGAACTTTTCTAAAAGTGATAATACTCCTTTACTGGTTGATCAGCATGAGCATTGTAAGCTGTGCGAAATCAAGGTGGTAATTGCATCAGAGACTATGCTTGTGGCTAGAGTATCCTATGGAGCATTTAATAGATTAACTGCATTTGTGTTGGAATGAAAGAACCCCAGGCAGAGTACTTAACCAAAACTTTGTTTGAAGTTCTGTGAGGTGCTAATTATTATACCCTGCATATGAATACAATTGATTTACCTGGAATAATGATTTATTGTGTCCTGCCTGCATTTCTCTTTTTTCCTAGTTGACCCTTATTGCTTCTCAATGATGTTCCATCTGCAAGCCCCCCATTGTTTTGTAATATCTAATATGTCAAAATATGTTAAAGTAATAATTCCTATTAGTCTTAAAATTGCTGGAATATGATACATCACAGTCAGACATTCCAATAATATAGTCAGTTTAATACCTTATTAATTTGTATGTATTATTGGTGATAGGCAATATTTCTAAAATATTATTATTTTAATAAATAAGTAACTCTAGATACATGCTGATATCTGTTCAAAGTTAGCATTTCTGTTAGGTTTCTGTTCTTTTTTTTTTTTTAAGATTTAATTTATTATTTTTAGAGAGAGGCAGACAGGGAGAGAGACGTCAGTGTATGGTTGCCTTTCACCTGCCTCCATCCATGGACCTGGCTGGAGACCTGGCTTGCAACCTGGTTATGTGCCCTGGCTAGGGAATCAAACCAGTGACCTCTGGGTTCGCAGGCCAGTGCCTTATCCACTGTGCCACCAGCCAGGGTCAGGTTTCTGTTCTTTGAGAGGATTTTGATTGATGCAGGATTAAAATGCCTTTTGACTAGTACATCATATGTAAAATGAACACCAACTAGTTCACTTTTTAAAGGAGTGACAAAGATAACTAATGTATGAGCAAATCTTTTAAAACAAAAAAGAAAACTGTTATAAACTAGTGATACTATGATGACAGGATATGATTTGCAAGTTGCTAAACAATAACTTGAGCAATTGACCTTAATAAAAACATTCAACTACAAATTTTATTGTGGTACAAAGGCAGTATCTAGATTTTCAGATGCACCTATCTCACGTGGCCAGTGCTTTTGTTTCATATGTTTCCTTTTATGATTTAAGACAGAATTGGAAAGGTAGCATAGTAGATTTTATTCCTAAACTCAACTTCATGCTCTACATTTGGGTGTATTACTTCATTTTTCTTCTTTTTATTTGTTATTTACATAATGAAGTTGTACCAATTATTTTTCACCTCACTTCAGTGAAAGAACACTGGTTACTTCTGTCTCATTGAGGGTACTGATTCTGATATGTCACCAGCATGTCCAGTGAGAAATCCTTCATATTCTTGGAATAGAAAATTTAAAAATAAATACCATTTTTGTTACTTGTTTTAAAAAGCTTAGATATTTCACTTTACTGAGTTCAATAGTTTGAAACTATATATTTTTAAAGAGATAATTTACTCTATAAATGATATATTTTCATGGATAAGATATAAACTCTTTAACAATTTAAATTAATATAGTCACTGTATAATTCTAATTCTTTTCAGATAAGGTTAGTGGCTTTATATCTAATATCTAAAATCTATAATACTAAATATAGATCTAGTAATTTATTTGTGTAATTTGTAATTTCCTTAGGCTTTAATTAAAACAGTATTCTCTAAAGAAACAGACCAATATGACGTATATGAATATATATACAAGTTCATTGTGAGAAAATGGCTCATGCAATTTTGGGGGCTGGTAGGTTCAAAATCTGCAGGATAGGTTGGCAGGCAGGTGACCCAGGAAAGCTGATATTGTAACTGGGGCCTAAAGGCTGTCTGGAGGCAGAATTCCCCTTTTCTCGGTGAACTTCAGTCTTTTTCTTTTAATGGCCTTCAACTGATTGGATAAGACCCACCCACAATATGAGAGTAATCTGCATTACTTAAAGTCTGCTGATTTAAAAGGTAAGTTTATCTTTAAAAATTACCTTCATAGCAATATTCAGACTGTTGTTTGACCAAATACATAAGCCTAGCCAGGTTGACACATACAATTGATCATCATACAGCATTTGTTTAAAACACAAAGATTACAAATTGAAACTCAATTGTGTATACCTAAATAATTGTTATATTTCACTATTAGGAAAAACAAAAACAGAAAATCGTCAAAACCCAGGCAAATGTGTCATCTATCAGTGAAATTTGTCTTGTATGCTGTGGTAGGATGCAGTACTTTAATGGAGGTAATTAATGTGTTAGAGGAATAGGGAGAGAAATATATCTGTGCATTTTGGAAGCAAGGAAATTGCCTTTGCAAATGGTAAATATACATTTATCAGTTGATACTAGAGGAGAAGGTAGGAGGGGAAATGATCCTTTTTGTTACTTATTTTAAAAACATATTTTTGAAGACTTTGTAAAATGTAGTACAAGATAGAAAGCTGTAGTTTCTGCCTTTGGTGATCTTCAAGCCAGGAGAGACTGGGGAGGCTTCATGAAGACAGTGTCTATTCTGTTTATTGACTCATTTGATGACCCCAAATGGGTTTAGGTTAGAGGTTAGGAATTTGTTTCTTATTTTATTGTTGATGTGGTTCAGGTCTAGGGAGACAGTAGTACCATAATGGTGGGACTTTTAAATTTAGTAGTCCCCTTTCTCATGCAGACTTCTCAGGGATGCACCCCTCTTCCCTTATATGGTTGAGGTCCCCCTCCTCCAGTTGTAAAGAAAGTGGTACTAATCTCTAACAATCAAGTTGTGGATTCAAATGAGAAGTGATTTTCTAATTTGCTTCCTGAACTGCTTTCTTTTTTTGTGCTCTTATTTCCTAGTTTTATTCTGCAAAAGATGTACAAGTGTTCAACACAGGGACTTGAGACCTCCATGTAGGCTGAGATTTTATTAATTCCAGAGTGATTACAGGAATCAAATTCTCACAGGGCTGTGAATGGACCTAAGGTTGCATGAGATCTGAGGTTATGTGTCATTGTGGCTTCCCTCAAAGTGACTTTTCATCTTTCCAAATACCAGGGCTTGTTTAGAGAAGAATATTGGTGAGAATCTAGATTGGCAACGTCCCACTGCTCTACAGCTAATCTTTGGATGTTGTGAAGACTTTATAATCGCTACTTGCGCTTTGAGGAATCTATGTCCAGCTTTATGTTGGATTATATACAAAACAAGACTGGTCCTTGGGCTACCCATATGCAGATGGTTAATGTGCTTCGGTGGGGCATTTCCTTCTTATTATGTGCACGTTTCCCTATTCACCTGGAATTTCTGTCTGGAGGGAAACATTTAGATGATCGTTTTCCTGAAGAATTAGAAGACATTTAACAGGTGCATCTGAAATATCAGTGGAACTCATACCCACAGTGTTTAGAAGGAAGCATGCCAAGGGCAGCCCCAGCCAGGGCACCTGTGAAAGGGTCTGTTTTCCTAGCTGCTGAGGATTTAGTGATACAAAAGCACCCTAGCTCTAAGTTTGTCCTCACCCTATTCTCATTTCTGCTTGAGAATGTGGTGAGGAAGCAAGATAGTACAGGGCAGATTGCTAAAATCCCTTGATGGAAGGAACTTACAACAACTTAGAGGTCCAGCACATTCTTGTTCACAGACTAGTCATTTTGGCTCTCTGAGGGTTAGTTTTCGTATAGGTTTTGTTGGAACCAGAGAATCTTGTGTGAATCAAATGAGCTGATGAACTTGATATATTTGTATGGAGTGCTTTACATACAGCATCATGCCTGCAACAAAACCAAGGCTGCCTTGCTATGGAGCTTGCAATTTGGTGCACTGCATTAGCTCCTACCATTTAAAGTAAGCCAGTATTCAGTATCACAGGACTGAATACAAATACAAGGACTCAGTTTTTGTTATCTGTTCTTCCTTGGTGCTTTACTTGGCTTGTTCCAACAGTGGCATTTAGGTCACCTAGAAAATTTCAGTAGTCAGCAGGTAGTGTTTCCCTATTGAGTTGTTTTATAAGGTACAACTGGCATATCTGTCTAAGTACAGGCACTTTAGGCCCATCAGACCAAATGATTCTTTTGACTCAAGCCTAGTCTTTAATGTAAAAAAAAAAAAAAAAAAAAAAAATTAACCTGCAACACTGAATTCTGTATTATGGAAACAGGCCCACGTGACATCTGTACTACTAGGTAATGCCAAAAAGAAAAGAAATCCTCCATCTTAACAGAACAGAAAGCATGGAACATGCAGATCAGATGTAATTATTTTATTTTAGGTGATGGATATTATCACTGTGGTCTCCTTGTTTACAAGGCCAGTGATTCCCTTTATTTCCAAGGCTATATTAAAGTCTTATAGATAATATTGAAAATTATCTTGCTTCATTAATCTTTAGATTATTATTGGCAGTTGTCCTTTAATGTGCAAAATAGGCATAGCTAAATGGAGAAATCTGCTTGAGACTTCACAAAACAAGAACCTCCTTTCATTGACTGGTAAACTCAAATCAGTTTTTGTTTCCTTCATTTCAAGTCAGTTCATTCTAGTCCTCTGACATTAGCTATACATTGATTATCTGTTTAATGTGAAGCAGCTTTCTCCAGTTTTTCTTTTGCTTTGGATATTGAGGATCATTAGAATGATTAGAATTAAATCTTGCTTCTGTGTTTTTCATACCTTTTACCTGACTCACAGCCAGAGACGCATTTTATGTGATGACCTAGTGCACATACACACAGAAAACAATGTTTTGCAAAATAATACTTATTCTTACCACAAGTAGCACACTATTTTCTACTGTATTTTATAATTGCATTTATTTAAAACATTTCTGGTAGCAACCCTTTAAATTCATTTTGTGAGCTTCTAAGGGGTTACTGAAATTCTGTCCTTTTTTAGATTTGGCAAGACTTTTTCAGAGGTTACAGATTCGTGTGTGTCCCCAGGTGATGAAGGGCTGCCATACCCTCCTCTCTTTTCCTTGTACTTCTGCCTCCTCTCTCTCAAGCGCATCTGCTGTCCAGTCAGCCCCTCCACTGATTAAAGGATACTTTAGGGTAAAAATACAAAGCAAAAAGTTAACCACCATGCTCATTACTACCAGTATAAAGACAGTTTCTTGTGGCAGCAATACACTCTCTGGGTAGAGGGCTTTTGTGTGTGGGCTGACCAAACATTATGAATTTGGCTCATTAAACTGCCTGAATTCTGAAAAACATGAGGCAGGTCAACCACTGTGTTTTTCCAAGACTTTTGTTTAAGCGTTTCCTCTCCAAACTCTTAACACCCCAAAACCTGAATTCCGATTGTATAGTCCAGGAAAGGTAGAGGCTTGTTAACAAAACTTATTAATGAATATCTGAATATGGAATCTCAGTTGCCAGTAGAAAACCTGGCTGAAATCATAAGACATACAAAGAAGAAAAAAATTCACCCATAATTCCATCATCTGAAGATGATCACTCTTCATATCTTTGTGTGGGTCCTTTTTACTGTCTATTTTTATATAGTAGTGATAAGTTTATAAACAACTTGGATCCTTTTTTATCATGTAAGATTGAAAGAGAAGCATTTATCACCTGGTTAAAATAGTCCTAAACAGCATTAGTAATGACTGAATAATACCGTATCCAATTGTTTTATCTGTTATTAACCTAACCAATCTGCTTTATCGTTTTTTCCACTGTTATAAATGGTTCACTGCACATCTTTGTAATGGAATGCTTTTCTGGATTTTGAACACTTCCTTAACATGAATTCTCATGAATGGGTAAAAGGTAGAATGTGGTTGAAGTGTATTATCAGATTCCTCCAGAGGAGTCTGAGAGTGCCAGCTTTTCCATCCCTGGTGTCTTTGTTTGGAAGCTTTGTTGTGATGGAGGCATGGACACTGGGCTCTGGAGACAAACCAGGGTCTTTGTGAGCTGCACACAAGGCAGACCCAGGGGTATCCATAAAATTTCCTTTGTCACTAAATAGGCATGACACAGTCATAAATAGAGGAAGACTGTTCTCTTAAGAAAACCTTGGTGCTCAAATTCCAATTGTTTTAGGGGATGGGTGTGGTGGAATTTAAATAATCATTTCAAATTCACTTTTAGTTTTATTGGTTTGGACTCTATGCTCCAGTCAGCTCATTATAAGTAAAGTACTTATGAAGTTGATGTTAAGGTCATACGGCTGCGCACAGGGTTTCACCAAAATAATGGTGTTTTTTTCTTTTGTATCTTTATGTACATTTTACAAATAACTTCCCAGCCCCTTCTTCTCCAATTTTGATATACACTATTAAGTTGGCATTTCTACATCCTTGGAAATTTTTATTTCCAACTGGGGTATATTTAACATATTAAATATTAGTCATGGTGTTTAGATTGGGCAAAGATTCCTGATAAATTTGGCTTTTCTTTCCTCACCATAGATTATTCTTCATTCTATGCACAAATACCAACCGCGTGTCCATGTCATTCGTAAAGACTGTGGAGATGACCTATCTCCTATCAAGCCTGTGCCATCTGGGGATGGAGTGAAAGCATTCTCTTTTCCAGAAACCGTCTTCACAACTGTCACGGCCTATCAGAACCAGCAGGTATTGTTCTCAGAATTGGTATCTTTCTAGATTACATCCAAACATTATGAATTGTCACAAAGCATTTGTCATATATGATATCCAGTGTGTATGTGTGTATGTGTGTAATATTAGTAAAAATTCTTTATCCAGGATTCCCTAAGTAAGGCCACTCTAGTGAGAATTTTTTTAGACAACAATGCATCTCATGACTGACAGTGTAGGTTGACTTTCCATTTTGAAATGCTAAGTCATGTGTCATGGTAAAATTAGAAAGTGTGTGTATTGCCTAGGACGTGGACATGTGGAATATGAAACAATGAATTGTACAATATCATAGAGCATTATTTTAAAACTACAATCCATGTGTATTACAAGAAATATTTCAGAAGCATTTATTTATCCTTTATAGTCATTTAGGGATAGATGCAAAAAAGGGCTGTTTCTTTCAAAATATGCTTTAATTTTGATAGAGGGTGTATATGTGTATAATCTGAGAGAGAAGCAATTGTGGAATAATCTTTTCCTAAAATTGGAAATAACTTGAGAAATAAAATATTTCTCATGCATATGAATAAGCATGTATATTGATTTTTAAGGCTGTGTCAAGAAGGTGGAGAACTAAATCAAGCCAATTATTTAATTCATGAAATTTTGGCTAGTTTTCATAAGCAACAGGGATGTAATTGAGGCTGATGTGGTCTTTAGTACATTTTTTAAAAATTTCAGTTATCAGCAGAATTATTTAAGTCCCTATTTCTCTTTACATTTATATACACCTCATTAAAGTTTGTAAGGCTTTCTAATGTGTCTGTTGTTTTAAAACTTCTTAGAATATATGGATCCTGATCTCCCCTTTAGGGTTGAGAGACTTATGTGCTCTCATCCATTTGGAAATACCAGTCCCATGACCAGAGCTGTCCTGTACTCTCACATTCACATTATCACCTTTTATACAAGCTTTTAAGAATCAGCAGGAAATTAACCTTTAGAAGAACTGGACATAATTAGGAAAATATTCTTTAAAAATGTTGGGTGCAGAAAAATAAAAATTTTTAAAGGAAAAATATAATGCATGAGGATAAAAGAGCAGAGTCATTTAGTACCTTTTAAACCACCCCAGTCCATCTCCCTCCTTCTTAAACACACAAAAAATTAACTGTGTTAAATATGTTTTTTTCTCCCAGCCTCTGTGATACCATAAATGAGATACGGTGAGCTTTTGGTACATGTTGGTCGCTAACATCAATTAACAAATGCTGACAAAGCGATGAAGAAGGTAGAAAAATTAAAAGGGAAATTGATAATGATAAAATGCAATCATGTTCATTTTTAAACTTCCCAGCTACTATTTTGAAGAACTTAATGGAAAATTGGTAAGCAGCCTAACCTGGTGGTTAACAGCATGGGCTCTGAAGCCTGGGGTCCCAGCCCAGTTCTACCACCAAGAAACCTTATGATCATAGGAAACTTAAGCCTCAGTTGAAAAGAAAACATAAAATAACTACATATAGTATTAACTACATATCTTATATGTAGATAATAACTGCATATAAGTTGCTGTGAGATTAAACACAATAATATGCATAAAACTCTTACTACAGTATAAATCACTCAATAGATGTGATGTCAGTAATAAACATAATGATAATAGTAATTGTGCTGTATTTCTATTTACCCCATTATGTAAATCTGTACAAAAAAAATACCATTTAAATGAATATTTAAATTATTTAATGTTTATAAAACATTAATAAACAGAATTGAGCTATAATGAACTATAAATAATTCCTTCAATGAGAGAGTGGCATACATGGTCAATAAATAAGCAAACCCTTACATTATATCATTTACAATATAGTTTTATCCGCATATTAAAACCCTATCATATGTAATTCATGTATCTTGGTGTTATATGGCTGATTGGAGGGTGGCTAAGAGCATGTACAAGACAATAGATGGGCGTTGAAGATGGCTTTCCAAAGATGTCTTCCTGTGCCTTAGAGATATCCAACAGTGTTTGTCCTCAACCAAAAATGATACAATCAGATGCATGTTTATTAACTTTGTAGACTCCACTAAACCAAGGGACATACGAAAGAAAGCATGATGTGCTCCTAGAAAATAGGCTGCAAATCCCTCTGGGTAAAGTAGAGATCTGGAAAGAAAACAGATGGGATGCTATTTATTAGTGTTTACTTCAAGATGACATAACTAAAAAACTGGTTTTATGGAGACAATTAAGCTATTTGTAAAAAATTTCCCCCCACAACTTAGGGTCTTAGAGGTAAAAAGCTGGTTATGAGTCAACCAGTTAGAACTATACTGTATAGTTAAAGTTAAAACATTTTTTCTACCTCATGCATACAATTTAATCCACTTAGAACCTTCAAATAGTGGTTAGTTTTGGTTAGACACCACTGAAACACCCTGGTGAGGTCAGGATTCCACAGATGAAAGAGGAACACATCAAACTTTTAGATGAGAGTCATAGACATGGTTCAAGGAGAAAGGAAAATACAGAGGCAAAAAAGTTAGAAGAGTGTATATTAACCTAACCTAAAGAAGCGAAGGATGTGTAGGAGATTAACAACATTCAGGCATATAAATTACTTAAATTCAAGTTGGATATTAGCTGTTTCCAATCACCACCACTGTAAAAGGAATAGGATTAAGCCATGCTACAGAGTTAAAGAGAACTTTAGAGTGACTGAAAAACAAAGGGCAAGTTATCAACAGACTATTCAGAATCTACTTCTCTAGGCAAATTAAAAGCAAAACAAACTTTATTTACAGAGCTTGAATTAGGGTGGAATAATGTCTTTTTCATAGCAGATAAACATCTGAACAATTTCTGAAATATTTTCCTAGTTTGGCTGCTAAGATGATAAAATACTTGGGAAATAAAGGAGGAACACAACAGACTCCTCTGACACTTAATTTTGGAAGTACTTACAGTTCTTTCATCATTTTTATTTTTAATACCTTACTCGGCATTTACAATATGATCTGATGTGATTTTCTTTTTTCTACCCTGCAGATCACTCGCTTGAAGATAGATAGGAATCCGTTTGCCAAAGGCTTCCGAGACTCTGGGCGTAACAGGTAAGTCTTAGTAAAGAACACTGGCTGTGATAAATATATTTGTTTTTATTGTGTGTTTTTCATTACGTAGTTAACAGTTAACTTACTGGCATGGCATTGAAATAATTTCTGATGATTTAAACTTGTCAATACTATTGGACCTTGGAGGTGCATTGTTGTGTCCTACTCCTATTTAAGGTGACCTGTGATGTGTGGTGCTGGGGTGAAAATGGAAATTCTCAGGGTGCACAGTGCATGCTGCCTCTGCAAGGACCCCAAGGACGCCTGCCCTTAGAGGCCCAGGGGCTTCCATATTCTAAGTCAGTACCCTCTTTGCATCTGCTCTTGGTTTAGAATTTGCTGAGTGATGTCACAGCCACCTATTGATTCTATTTCTGGAATATGGTGGGGTCTCTTGGTTCCCTTCATTTTCCAACTAGAAAATGAGACTACTGCCCATTGCCAAGAGAGCTGATGTTCTTTAGTTTCCAAATTTGTCTTGGCTCCGCTGACAGTCACACACTTGTTTATTTTTTCTGTGTCGTGTTTTATGGTGTTTGTACTAAGTGGGAGAGCTACAATAATGAAAGCCACTCTATTACTTTTATCAAAAAGCAGATCACCCTAGTCTGTGTGCCAAGAGTCTTTGAATTTATTGATACAATTTTATTCCAATACAGTTCAGTGCAACATTTTCTAAAATAACTGTTGATAGTGGTTGAGAGTAATAACAGACTAACGTTCTCCAGATGCTTTTTTAGGGTAAACCTTTGACTTATACATTTTTTTAAAAGCATTTTGTTTTTAAAGAAGCATTTGAGAAATTTTTATTACTTTACTCTAGAAATTATTGTAATACTCCTATTGATAGGTTGTGTCTACATGAAACCCAAATCCCCAATTATCTTATGTTTCATTTAAAATTATAGAAAGAAAATAAGAAAATAATCAGCTAGTAGTTCACATTTTTAGGTTTTTCAACTGATTGATCAGGCAAGGCAGGTATAGACAGACCCTTTCCTCAGAATACACTCAAGACTTAATTTCATTGTCCTATGCAATAGCATCATTTAAATACTGTGCAGTGTAAGGACTACAAGGCAACTTAAATACTACTTCAAGGGTAGCCTTTAACTTGGTGTAGGTGGATCAATAAGACTAATAACAGGACTTCTCTTGGAAAATTTACATGAGTTCCTACTCTAAGATGTTTGCTGTATTGAAATTATGTATTCTGGTTTTTAATGTCTGTTTCAATGGGAAGGAAAAACTTTGTTTGACTTTTGTTATGTGACATTAGCCCCTGATTAACCTTCCTTTTCAGAGGAGTCCCTGCAAGTAGAATGATTTAGTCACTGAGATGCTTCCTGGTGAGGTGGCTGAAAAGGGAGCCTTCAGAAAGATTCCAATTCTACTTTGACAAATACTTTGGTGAATCTTCTTGTGGTTTTGGTTATAGCAAAATAGTATTTATCCAGTTAAGAATCTTGCATATATTTCAGTTTGTCATTATTTTTTACGCAGAGGCTACATTTATTAAAATTCCCTGAAGCTTCAGGAGGGCAGCACGGAGGCTTGGAGAGCACACACAGCCAGCAGCTATGCCCAGGCTCCCCAGTGGGGCAGCTCCAGCAAGGCCTCACGGCTGCTGACACGGGCATTGCCCTTCTTACACACTGTTGGTTCACATTTGAAACAATACATTTAAAAATATTTTAAAAGGCATATTTGGGTAGGTAATAATAGTGACTAAACCTACAGGTAGAAGTGAAGTGACAGTACGCATATGACAAGTTTTCGGAAAGGTTGCTAGAAAAGTCAGCATAATGCAAAGGTGCCTGTTTTGTTTTGTTTTGTTTTTCCTTCTTTTTTAATTTGGTCATTGAAGAAAATCAGTGGCTTTTGTAAAAGTAAGCTACTACATCTACCGTTTGGTGAAGTCAAAAGGTTGGTTTGTGAAGGATATTTCCCTGCTGTTTGGCTGTTTCCAGGAGTATATAGGCATGGCATCTATAGTACTTACTACTGTTTCTTTCCTGACTCTAAAATTTTCAGAGTTTTTAATGGACATACAGAAAGTAATGAATTAAGTTTGAACACTTTTTAAATTTTGCTAAAACTTCAAATGTTTATTTTGCTTCAAATGTTTAAACAATATGGAAACAGTATGGAAAATCCTGTTGAGTCTATACATATCTTTCTTGTTAGTGAAATGAATAGTTTCACTTTTCAGTAAAATTTCTTCTTCTTATACATAAGCTCTTCAGTTCTTTTTTTTAGAATGTTAAATATCTATAAATCAATGTTCTCCACTTAAAAATATTTGATTTTAACATTTTCCATTGATAATTGCAAAAGACACTTATCTGAAGAAGACAGAATTTGATCAGCTTTAAAGCTTCCTAATACATGGATTATTTTCCTTAAAAAAATAAAAATCCTGAGTTATATTTAAAACTTTGAGGGTACAGTGGTGCTGAGGGCTGGGGGGGGAGTGATTTTTTAATATATCGATAGAGGAAAGCCCATGAGAAAAAGTTCAATATATTTCTTTAATACCCCTGGTTTTGTTTTGCTGTTGTTGTTGCTTTTTAATGGAAATTTGATTATTTTCCCTCCATACATGAAATAAATTAAGCAGGGCAAGAAATAAACAAGGACTTGTGATTTTTTAAACTTTATAAAACAATTTGGTTTAATTAAAAATTATCCCTTCCTGGCTATTTATGGTTGTACAGCCTATTTTATAGGAATCAGTAGCTTCAGCCCTTAAAAGCTCTCCTGCAAGACATTTGCTACGTGAAAGAGAATTTATGTGCTGAGAATAGTTTCATTCTTCAGTTAGGCCTTAGGTTTGACCCTATAAAATGTTTTACTCAGGAAGGTACAAAAATTTCTTCTCTTTAAATACTTCAGGAAAAGCATAACCATTTTACTAAATAAACTTGGCCATTTGATAGCATAAATTAGGGTGGTGATAAAATGTGGAAATTGTTCAAAGGCATCTTGTATAAATTATCGCCTTGGCTACACTCCTGCAGGAGGTGCCTTTTATCTTTTTTTTAACTAGACGGGAAAAGTCTCCATTACTGGAGAAAATGAAGGCTTTTTAAGAAAAGTCCAGATTCAGCTAATAAATATTTTATAACTGTTTCCTGCAAAATATCTGAAATCCTTTCTGGAACTTGCAGTGTGAAACAGCAGCCTCAAAAAAAAAAAAAAAAAAAAAATCAATAGCCCCAAATTAGATCACTTGTAGATATGCCACCTTCAGAACCGCTTGTTAAAGCTTAGGGATTTATATTTGGGGTGATCAATATCTCATGCACAAGAATTTAGTCTGTGGATTTGTATTCATGCTGCTAATGCAAGTTATTCGGTAATGCTCATCACTATAGTTAACAAGTTCAAGTCCAGTGACTGCTCATTAATTACTTCTCAGTAAATTTCCTTGAAGACCTCTTCATGACCACTTTGGTATCTTTAACATTTAAAATTACAATTACTAAAACTCATCAATGTGGTAGTAAAAAAGGAGATTGTTTTGTTTTGTTTTACAAAACTGTGTCCCGACATTCTTTAGCATTTAAAAAAGCTTGTTTCTAGAAAGTTATACAAATTTAGTGCTAGTACAAGCTAAGTATAGAGTAATTGGCAAAACAGCACCTAGCTTTAGTTAGTTGAGTATTACATGACATTCAGGCTATATGCAAGCTGCCAAACTCCCCCCAAATTAATACTTTAATGTACATAAAACATTACTCAGTTGAGTGATCTTGGATTTGGCTTGTGGTCAGCCACAGATATGATGTCTGGTTGGGGAAAAATCACTTAGTAGCAAACAACTGTAAAGCTAGCACAGGATTCATAGTTTTTGTATTCTAATCCTCACTTTGTGGGAAATGGAAGTCCAGAGAGGTTAGAACAATTGCTTAAAGTCACATAGTCTCAGTGCTTGTAGTCACAACTCGGTTCTCCTGACAATCCTATGTCCTTACCACTAAATAGTTCCCTCTCTGTGGCACACTGATTGCATCTGGAGCCAGAGTGTGCCCTTCACTGTTAGTGCAGCCCCAGTAAAGCGTGTGCAGGTCCACTTTGTGTCCTGCTGTCCCCTTTGGCAGCCTTGTACTAGACTAGTATCTGTATGACACTGGTAACAGCATTTGGAAGTGCTCCCAGAACAGCATCCCCCTGAACCCATGATTTCATGGACGAGTCAGGTCCAAGTGTGGTCTCATATGAGCATGGTTTATGTATGCAAGGCTGGGTAGGTACCACACCACCCAGCCACACACACACACACCCACACACACACACACACACACACACACACACACCTGTCTCCTGTCATGAAGATGGGATAGTCATGCTCCTTGGGGAATCATAACAGAAATCAATAAATTAATGGGTCAGCACCCTGAACACTCTAAGGAAGCAAATTCAATGTGTAAAACCTAGAAAGAGAAGGGAAGGTCATGTGAGATGATTTTATCTGCACATATCACTTAACCACAGGTGTTGTCTATGTGGTATGATTCCAGTGGCAATTGGGGGAGGGTTTACTTTAGTTTAGACTTAGAGATGCAGGAATGCAGAGGAGGTAGCAAACTGAGTCTAAATTATTAAAGATAAATCCATCTTTAATATCTGTGTTAAATGCAAATTACCTGTTTTAAGTAAAGCTGTATCTAATGATCACGAGAGATGCCTGTGAGTTGAAGCAATCATTTTCTGTAGTGGAACTGTAGAAAAGCACAAGGTTATCTAGATTAAAAATTTGTTCAGAGCTGAAATGGTTGAGGGAATAGTGGTGAAGTCTGGAGTGAATGAAGAACCTCATTTCCAGAACCTAGAGGATGTAGTTGTCAACTATAAGGAGGGAAAGGCTCTGAATCACTTATGGTAAGATATAAATACATATATGTATGCATTTAGAGTAATTGCCCTTGTTTTAAAATATACACATATTATTTAAATAGTCCCTAACCAATTTTTCCTGTCTCTTTAAGTGTCCATCCATGAAGTGTATGTAATAATTTTAAAACAATGTTTTACTAATGCTAGCCCCATATACCTAGTCTCCCTGTGAGACCACCCGCCTGCGACCCTGACCCTGGTGCACAGTGGGCTGAGAGAGCATTGCTGCCCGCCAGACCCCCTGTGGCTGGAGTGAGGGCAGCCTGGAGGTGGTGGAGATGGAGCCTTTGAGAGAGAGAGAGTGGTTTTCTCTGGATGAGTGCTCCTTTAAGCAGGCTGCCAAGGCAACAAGTGATGGACAGAAGTGCCTCTTCGAGTAATAGTGGCTTTACAGGGCATGCCTTTGTGTCAGAGGCTTCCTCACCAAGGGAGGGTGATATAACAGAGCGAGTTCTCCAGATCACAGCCGAGCCTTGGCGGTGCTTCAGCTAGGATGGCTGCCCTTCACCTCAACTTCTCAACCCAAGGGGACAGTTTTGTATCCTCTGAGGCTGGCTTAGTTTCCTAACATTAACAGGACTTCTTGGGTGGTTTCCATCCTCTGGTGCCCCTAGTGACAGGATGATAGCCCATCTCTGAAACATTTCTCTCTGCCTGTGCCAAGCTTCTAACAGCCCATGGCAGGGGGACTGTCAATACACCGTGTTTTCTGAGCTGCTTGTTACTGAGGAAAGCTTCAGTGCTCCTAATGCAGCTTCCTTTGTCCACCCCATCCTGATCCTTCTGTTTAGAATGGGTTTGGAAGCCCTTGTGGAGTCGTATGCATTCTGGAGACCTTCACTGCGGACTCTCACCTTTGAAGATATTCCTGGAATTCCCAAGCAAGGTAACTCACAGAGTCTCCCAGCCACAGAACAGCCAGTTCCTGCCTACAAGCTCAGGTCCTGGAAAATGCATGAATTATTCAAGCCTGCAGTTGTGACTTCATCACCAGCATCCTCCATTTACAGGATCCATCTCTTTCTGTGTGGTATGGTGATGGACCAGGAAAAATGGCTGTTGTGGTCTTAGGTTAAGTCTTTGATGTTTCAGGGTGTTTATATATTTCATGATCTTTATCTCACCTTAAATGTCCTACTAAAATTAGAGATGGACTAGGGGTCTGTGGTGCAAGGTGCACCTCATGAGAAAGTGCATTATTGTTCTAGTTCATCTTTTCTTGCCAGCTCCTTCCTTCTCTTTTTTCACCAGAATTGCCTCTAGATAAAGGTCTCCTGTTGAATTTAGATGAGAAAGTCAGGCACACTTGAGCTTACTTCCCCAGATTCACCTCTGAGTATTTCCATAGAGGGAGATGCATGGAAAGAAATGACACTTCCGGGACACTTCCTTCTCTGTCTGTGTAGGCAGGATTCCCAGCACACTCCCACACTTAGGTTGTTTGTGTCTGATTCTGCTCAGCTTCCCATTAAGAATTTAGCATGCTGTGTTTTAGATAATTATCATTGGTTGGATTGGGTGTATAGATTATTTTGAGAAGCTACATAAAACACTGTCTCTAGTGCAATGAAGGTTTTACAACCTGTCCAACCTATTGGAATTCTCCTTTCCCCCGAAGTTCTGTAAATTTGCAAACACCAATTTGCCAGCAATCCAGAGAGAGGAGTCATCCACCATTCCCATTATTGGTTGGATGCAGGGTTAACCACCCTCTCTGTTTCACAGGGTTCTTTGGTGGACATCTGCTCTTGTGTTAGCATGTGATTCACCAACCTGTTTCTGGTGGGAAATGAAAATTTTGAAGTTCTAGACTATTGCCTATTGCAATAGCCAAACCCTATGTAGTATAGTCACATAAACATTTAATGGCCAGCTGAAGGCAAGTTTGAAGCACATTGTGCTTTGGACCTGTTCAGTTCTTTCCTTTAAATTCCTTCTTGTTCCTGCAAGAAAATATACTGATCCAGAGCAAGCTCTGCTGAAAGAAAAGATGAGAGGCAACGGTTATCCTTTTGGAACAAGATGTAGAGTAAGATGAAATTTATATTTTATAAAGTTGCTGGGAAAGTCAGTATGTATAATCTAGTAAACGAGAAAACTTTGAGAAAGCTAATTTGAAAATTCTTTGCGGTGGTATTGTAATGTTTCTGCAATAACAAAAAAGGCATCATTCCCTGGGGTGGGGTGGGGGGGTTAACATGCCTTGAAAATATTGAAACAATCTATGTTTAAAATATTTCATCAGAAATCAGTTACATTATAGTCCTCATCGTGGTAGCACCCCATACAACAAGCAGTGTCTAGCTCCTGTTTACAAAATCAAAAGGAAAAGATGGCCGTGGAGTCTTACATTTTGCCTTCTTTTGTAGGAAATACAAGTTCTTCCACCCTACTCCAAGGTTCTGGGAATGGCGTTGCTGCCGCCCACCCGCATCTTTTGTCTGGCTCCCCTTGCTCCTCTCCTGCCTTCCATCTGGGGCCCAATACCAGCCAGCTGTGTAGTCTGGCCCCAGCTGACTATTCTGCCTGTGCCCGGTCCGGCCTCAGCCTCAACAGATACAGCACGTCCTTGGCTGAAACTTACAACAGGCTCACCAACCAGACCAGTGAGACCTTCGCCCCGCCCAGGACTCCCTCCTATGTGGGTGTGAGCAGCAGCGCCTCTGTGAACATGTCCATGGGTGGTGCTGATGGGGACACCTTTAGCTGCCCACAGACCAGCCTGTCCATGCAGATTTCGGGGATGTCCCCCCAGCTCCAGTACATCATGCCTTCACCCTCCAGCAACGCCTTTGCTGCTAACCAGACCCACCAGGGTTCCTATAACACTTTCAGGTTACATAGCCCCTGTGCCTTGTATGGATATAACTTCTCCACATCCCCCAAGCTGGCTGCCAGTCCTGAGAAAATTGTTTCTTCCCAAGGAAGTTTCTTGGGGTCCTCACCGAGTGGGACCATGACCGATCGGCAGATGTTGCCCCCTGTGGAAGGAGTGCACCTGCTTAGCAGTGGGGGTCAGCAGAGCTTCTTTGACTCTAGGACCCTAGGAAGCTTAACTCTGTCATCATCTCAAGTGTCTGCACATATGGTCTGATGAAGCCTTTAAGTTAAACTACATTCGAATTGGTCTAATGTATTTTCTTTGTTTTCTTTGTTTCTCTTTGAAAGCAATATGAAAAGAAACTATCCTTAGCTTGTAAAATGTACATATAATAGAAAAATGAAGCCTCACTGAGTTGTTTCACTTTCTCATGGTGAGATTGTAATTACCTATGGTGTGTATGTATACTGTACATAGCATGTGGAGTTTGAAGCCTATGAAACCATACCATACCCTCCCTCTGTTTTCCCCCCTACTTCACCCAGTTGCACGGAGTATTGGCGTTAGTATATTTAACCGAAGTTCTCAGACTCTTTCAGAAACCAAACAGCAAACTTAAAACTTGGCAATGAAACTAACCGAACTAAGACTTACAATAAGTTATCAGGAGAATGCTCTGTATAGTTTCATACTTGAGTTCTGATAACCAACAGTAACCAGCACACAGAATCTTGTGATTTCTGTTATTGTTGGGCACGGCGTGAGACAGTAAAATGCGAAAGCCAGTTAAAGTCTTAGTATTAGTTCTGGAGTATTTATAATCATGAAGGAATTGATTTTGTGCTCCTGCTTGCTCTTATCACAGATATTAGATGACCATGGCTCTGTAAAAACCCATAACCCACAACAATTATTTTCTTAAGGAAAGTGGAGGAGAAGCTTGTGACATTCTTTCATTTTCCGTTGAGCATACATGAGGTATTTATTCATCTGCAGAGAATAAATTTTCAGTATTTTGGATTTTTTTCCTCATTTTATTTAGTTTATCAAGTAGACCGTTAAAGAATGTTCTATAAATATTTTTAAGTTCCAACTTTCACTAGGGAAAGAATATATGAGTGGAATGGCCAAAAGAAAATAAATCCACCTCAAAGTCTTTGATCCCAATTGAGAAATGTCTATCTTTTTAAATCAAGAGGAATAATATTGTCAGCTACCCCTTAGATTTTTATAGTGTGGTTTTTCATTCAGGATATTTTTTCCATACTGCTTTGAGATTTCTGACCCATGGTCTATAAGTAAGGAAAGAGGCATTTATTTATGTCTTGTAACTCCTACAAATTGAAACCTCTACCCTCCTTAACACTGTCCCTCAGTCAGAGTCTTCCCCTAAATGGATAGGTTCTAGGCCTTTATGGTGTTATAATGCTGTGAGGAATTTCAGGGGGTTATCTCCAATAATCTGTCTGTTGGGGGCTGTAGTGAAAGGCCAAAGCCCGTTACTATAAAGGCCTTCTTGGAGGACTAGGGAGGAAGATACTAATTATGATAAAGGAGCTATAAAACTTTTAACCCCAAAAGCATTTTTAACCTTGAAACTGGAAAAATAAAAATGTTAATATTTTTAAAACCCTAACATAATGCATACTGGATTTAAAAATTTTGAAACAAGTAATCTTGATAGTTCTTATAAGATGAATAATAGAAGTTGGAGACTAGGTGGTGGGCACATTACCATATGTCTGTTGAGAAACAAACAGTGTCCATTGCTTCATTACAGTGCATATATTTCCTAAGCCAAAGCAGTATGATTGCTCCTCAGTGCTAAACAGAGTTGCTTGAACTCACCCCTAATTTAAGTGAGGAAAGAATGTAGCTCCTGATTTCTTCACTTTAAAACAGCAGGGCCGCTGAATGTTTGGGGGAATTATTATTTCAACCAGATTTGCACAGGATGTGACTTTATAGATATTGATAAAGTCTCCTCATGCATTCTGTAACAGTTCATCAAATTAATTTTGACTTTTACATTTAAGATTAGCATGGAGGGACATGAGATATTTCTGATAGGTAGATCTGTATAAGATCTTTGTGTATGGTATTAATAGATTGACAAAGATTTGGGAGAAGTTCTCATAAGTACATCCAAGCCTGCGCTTGGTATAATTAAAAGAGAACAAAAGAGTTTTCCATTTTCAGAAAACATGCAAGTAATGATCTGTACCCATATGTATTAATGAGATAAGCATTTTCCTTTTTGCTGTTGGTGATTTGAGATGAAACAAATATAAGTATTATTAATCTTTTTTATTGACTTAGCAATATTGTACAAATGCTGTTTCCTTTAGGTTATGCTGTAAATATTAATCACCATGTCACTTCAATGACTAGGCTTTTATCATTATATTAAATAACATACATGCATTGATAATTATAATTATATATCTGTATTTTATTAAAGAAGTGCTTAAGAAATTATATATTAAAGTGTGTTACTAAACCCTTTTATGATGTTGGAGGGTAATCATTTAAACTGTCTATAAATGTTGTTCCAGGAATAAGCACACACATCATACCCCCAACACAATGAGCCTCTTATTCATTTAACACATTTTTCATGTGTTAAATATAATTTCTTGGTGCTCTGACCATGTCTTTGTAGGTGAAGCCCTGACAAATGTTGAACACATGAAAATTCAAATATGAGAAGGGCAGTGCAGTATGTTTTGTTTTAGGTCCAGGGGAGAAGGACAAGGATACAGAATGAGCTGCTTGTACCACTGACCCAGTGATGACAGATCACTTCTAGACTCTTGGACAAGAAAACATTCCAGGGGACATTGTGATGAGGTGAGGTTGCTGCTATCACAACCAGTCACATTTTGAAAATTAACACTTGCTTCCATACACGCTCCCACCCAGAGGTCAACAGCCTTTCACAAGCAGGGCACCCAGTTGCTGACCCCTATTTCTGGAATGTAGGGGGTCAGCAGACTTTGGTGGCCTCCAGAGGAGGTTGGGGACAATGTTGCTGATATAGCAAAGGATCACTATGTACATTAGTTTACATTCACTCTTTACATTAATTAGTGAAATTCTGAACAAAAGGAACCTCACTTTAAAAATGTGAGTTTTTCTGGAGACATTATTCCTCAGATGTAAATCTTTTAGCAACTCACACCTTAGTATGAAATAAAGAGAATCTTTGGAGGTAGCTGGAGGTTTTTTTAGGATAAAAGAATAATTCTTAGAATGGGGCAATTCTGGGAAGAGTTGGAGAGTGGGGACAAGGTGCAAGAAGAGGGATCTCTAAACAAACTGGATATATATCCATTAAAAGTAATAATTTCATGAACTTCTTTCAGGAGTCATGGTAGAGTTGGTGGATGTGAAATGAACATACTCTAATTAGACATATTTGAAGAAATCTTTATTTCAAGTCAAAAAAAATGCCTTACTTCAAAAAAACTGTTGGGTTCCCTTATGGGGAATTGATTGACTCATCTACATGGAGGTTTTCTTAAGCCCTCCACTGGAAATTAAATAATGTTATTAAATTATTACCATATTGCATTTCAATCTCATTGATCATTATTCTTTCAAAAGATTGTCAAATAAATTGAGAGTAAGGTTGACTATATGAACTGTCAAGTAGAGAAGTACATGATTGCAGCCTTCTAGGAGCTCAAAGCTTAAAAACATAGTGGTATAAATGAACAAATACTATATATTCAAGTATAGAAACATCCTACTATATGCTGATAGATTTGCAAATAATATATTTTCTTTTTCTGAAACTTTGGTATGGTGAAAACATTATTTCCTTGGGGATTAGGAAGCTTGGCTTCAAACCACAGCTTTCCCAAACATGATTTTGGACAAAAACTTAACCACTTTAAGTGTCAGGTTTTTTTTGTTTTTTTTTTTTGTTTGTTTACTTGTTTTTTTAATGTGTGAAAGGGGTAGCTGGGATGAGAAGCTTTAATATTTCAGTTTGAAGTTCATAAGACCTTAGTTTAAAAATAATATTCAGCTTAACAGTAGGAAAATACTTTTATAAAAATATATCTTTTGAGATGTGGAATATATATATTTACAAGGAACATAATACAACAAGGATTATTTTAAATTTATTGGGCTACTTAGAGTTCTCTTTAAAATAGAACTCTGCATTGTCTAGTTATAATATATAGAACACATAATATTTTAGTATTTAACAGAAGCTTAACTTAATATATTTTCTACTCTGTGGTAGATGTGTTTATATCTATGGTAAACAATAACAAAAAGATGTTAATAAAATTGTCTTTTCATGATGTTCTTAATTCCATGGCACAAAATTATTTTACTTTGGAATAGGTATGGCATCTAATAAAATAACTGGAGAGCATCCAAGTTCAGCCAAAATATATTTAAATCCTCATTGAGAAAACACTTGTGTTTGTCATTTTAAAGGGTTTTTAATTCATGCTGAAACAGAATAAAATGAAATAGTTGATTACTCTGCAATTTACTGAGTATATATGAAGGTGGATCGATATATACATTCTATGTCTATGTTTTAAATGATATTAATATGGTCACTAGACTAAATAAGTCCAAGACATTTTTCTAAATAACAGCTTTATTGAGATGTAATTCACAAATCATACAATTCTCTTATTTATAGCGAACAATTCAATTGTTTTTAGTATATTCAGGATTGTGCAACCATTGCCATAATCAATTCTAGAATAGTTTCATTACCCTGCAAAAAGTTCCCTGCCTATTAACAATCATACCCAATTTTCCCTTCACCTATGCTCTACCCTAAAGTCCTACACAATCACTGATCTAATTTCCATTTATGAAACTGACTGTTCTAGGCATTTCATGTAAATGGAGTCATACCATACACAGTCTTTTCTGACTGGCTTCTTTCACTTAGTATAATGTTTTTAATGTTCATATCATCACATATATCAATATTTAATTTCTTATTATTGCTTAATAATATTCCATTGTAGGTATATAACACATTTTTTATCCATTTATCAATAATGGACCTTTGAGTTTTTTCTATTTTGGGGTTCTTATGAATAATGCTGCCGAAAACATTGATGTACAAATTTTTGTGTGGACATATGCTTTTATATCTCTTGGGTATATGCCGAGGGGTGAGTTTGCTGAGTCCTGTTGTAATATTTTGTGGAAATTCCGGACTGTTTTCCAAAGTGGTGGAACCATTCTACATCCTTACCAACATGTGTGAGGGATCTGATTTCCTCAGATCCTTACTAACAGTTGTTATTCTCAATCTTTTTAATTATAGCCATCTTAGTGAGTATGAAATAATACCTCGTTATGGTTTTGATTTGCATTTCTCTGGTGATATTACTTTGCTGATGATACAGCACATCTTTTCTTGTGCTTTATTGGCCATTTGTTTACCTTTAGAGAAATATCTATTCCAATCCTTCCTTCATTTTTAATTGGGTGGTTTTTAATTATTGAGGTGTAAGAATTATTTTTATTTATTTATACATATTTTATTTATTATTTTCATAAAGAAGGGAAGGGAGAGAGGCAGAGAGAGAGAGAGAGAGAGAGAGAGAGAGAGAGAGAGAGATCAGTGTATGGTTGTCTTTCACCTGCCTCCAGCTATGGATCTGGCTGGAGACCTGACTTGCAACCTGGTTATGTACCCTGACTGGGGAATTGAACCAGTGACCTTTGGGTTCACAGGCCAGTGCCTTATCCACTGTGCCACCAGCCAGGGCCTTAAGAATTCTTTATATATTCTAGATATAAGTCTTATCAGATATATGATTTGTAAGTATCTTTCCTATTGTCTTTTAATTTATTGATGATTCCCCTTGCATCACCAATGTTTATAATTTTGAAGATTAATTTATCTATTTCTTACTTTCATTGCTTGTGCATTTGGTGTGAGGGCCAAGACATTTAGAGGGACTTTTTAAATTTGCTTTTCACATTCTTAGTAGAAGTAGTAGTAACAGATGTGTATTTTTAAAGTAATTTTTTAAGTGTATAAGTGTAATAGTATTTGATAAATGACCCCTCCTCCCAACACACCTGAAATGTCCTGGGTTAAATAATTATACATTTTTATTGTCTGAAAAGGAGATTAAAGGATCTGAAAGTACCATCAACTTTTTATCACCATAGAAATAGTTTGCCACTTTCAATATTTATTCAATCAGTAAATATTTATTGAGCATCTATTTGCTTGGCATTATTTTAGACATTTGGGGTACAGCAGTGAGAAAGTTTTGGTGTCTTCAAATGTCTTGTAAAAGTTGGAATGCTGGTTTCCTAGAAAAAGACCTTCATGCTGTAATATATCACAGTTGGCAGGAAAAAAAGTGTTGCTTCTTGGCTTCTCTGTGAGTTGGTGCCCTCTTATTATGATGTTACACATCCCAGATGGTCACTGCAAAATGCTTGCTCCTGTGCCAAGATACAACAGGGATGCATTATCGCCTTAACTCTGAGTTTGCTCTGTGGTCTTTTCTGGAAACCCTAACATCATTTAAATGCAATTTTCTCAATTTGGCTCTGTTTACAGAACTGTAATAAGATATTTCTCTATTAATAGCAGGAAGGAAAACCTTGCTTGTTGAGGGTTTTGGAAAACTCATGTACATTTTTCTCAACGGTATTTGGTGAAATGGATTGCAGAGATTTGCAGATTCCTGTTTCTTAATTTGCCCAAATGCATTTCAAGGGAAAATTAGATGAACCGTATGTTTTTCAAACAAAATAGCAGCACTCACTCAGCAACAATAAAGAGAGGCACTTCTGTCAAGGAACATTACAAAGTTCTAGTAGTCCCTTGCCTCAGGGAAGCTTGGCTCAGAATGAATGAACATTATGGTGGGGCCCTTGCAGCTGCTGCTCATTTTATTTGCTGCATTTGGTGGTGACTTTGGTGTGTAGGGTAGAGAGGAACTAGAAATTGTATGTATTTAAATATCTGCTGTCTCTTCAGTTTTTACCTTGAGGATACTGGGAGGGTAGGGAAACAGAAATATAAAAATTTAGAGGTAGAAAATCTTGAGAGATCAAGTAGGAGAGTTGTGTGTAAAGAAGCAAATGACCTTCAGAGGTAACAATTTTGACCCAGCTACAAGCTTCACACAAAATACTTAGCAAATTCAGCAATGGTCTCCACTAATGGCATCAAACATGTTCAAGCTTTGTTGTCTTTCTTCATGTTTTCCCCTTAGGGCTGAATGTCCTTCAAACCTACATTTTCATTTTCTCAAGAACTTACTCAAACCTTTCCTTAGTGAAACCTTTACCAATTTCTGTCTCTTCGCACCTTCTCTTCCCCCAGCAAAATACATTCCCCCTCTAAAACGTGGTCCCAGCACTCTGTTCATTCACATTTCTCTTAAAAGAATATAGCCCAGTATATGGTTTTTATGTAAATCAACCAGCCCAACTACAATAGGAGATCTATGAGGGAGGGATCTGTATCTTATTTATTTATTTATTTATCTATTTTAAATTTTATTGTTGTTGTACTACATCCATCCCCTTTTTGCTCCCCTCTGTCCCCCTCCCCACCCACCCATTCCCCCCAAAGTCAATCCCACCTGTTGTCCATGTCCATGGTTCCTTTATACTAGGTTCTTGTCTAAGCTGCTCCCCTTTCTTGCCTCTGCCTCCCCCCTTCCCCCAACCCCTTTACCCCTGACCACTGAAGGCCTATTCCTTATATTCATATACTTGGTTCTGTTTTGCTTGTTGTTAGTTTTGCTCATTATTGTCCCGTAATGGGTGAGATCATATGATATTTGTCGTTCACTGACTGGCTTATTTCACTAAGCATAATACTCTCCAGTTCCATCCATGTTGTTGCAAAGGGTACAAGTTCCTTCTTTCTTTCTGCTATATAGAATTCCATTGTGTAAATGTACCAAAGTTTTTGGATCCAATCATCCACTGATGGGCACTTAGGCTGTTTCCAGCACTTGGCTATTGTAAATAGTGCCTCTATGAACATAGGTGTGCATAGGTTCTTATGAATTGGTGTTTGTATCTTATTTATTTTTGTCACAGCATATGGAAAAGTTAAAAATTGATTAATGAAGGAGTGGATATAGGAATACATGTGTGAAGAATGAGTAAATTTTGTAGGCCTGGGATGGAACCTCAAACTTGGTAGGTCTGAAGGTTTTCCTTTGTTAGTGGCCAGTTTGCCATGATCAGTAGAGACACAGAAATGAAGCTTTCTCTCAAAAAGACAGGGCAGCCTTCTCTCTCTCTCTCTCACCCTCTCTCTCAGTCTAGTCTTATGAACGGAGTATTATGGTTGGCATCCAAATAAGATGCTTCATCCAAATAGGATGCTTCTCCCCAAACTTGTAGGTATTTTATTTTGAATATCGTCAAAAGCTGTTAGGATATTATGTAAGTTAAACAGGGACATACTCCTATGAGAATGTATTACGTGCAATTTGGAGATCATTTAATTTAGCAGGCTAGGTTAGTTTCAGGAATTGACTCTTTCTGTTACAGGCACCCCCTAGAGTCTAGTCTAGAAATAACAGGAGAAAAGAGAGGCTTTCTGTATCCTAAGATTCTAGTGGTAAGGTCCACGTAAAAGATTGGGGGTGAAATAGGCCTAGACTGAGAAAAGGGAGTGGATGTAAACAGGAGGCCTCATGAGTTCAGAGAATATCTTTTTACCATTGCTCTCCGTTGAGGATACCAGATATCTGCCCATATTGATAAAACAGTATTTTGTTTCTGTTTTCTTCCCCTGTGTGTGTGTGATACATCTGTCAGAACCCCAGGGAGAGGGGTGTGAATGACACCCTGAGAACCTAACATGTGTTTGCTTATTTACATCAAGTGCAAACATTCATACACTCCTGAATTTGTTGAGCACTTGCCACCTGCCACATGTTGCTGGAGACATGGTGATAACTGGAAGAAGTTGTTTTGGGGGCTGCTTAGAACTTCATCAGAGGGTCGCATGTGCAAAGACACAGTTATGACACAATAGAGCAAATGTTAAAATAGAGGTAGCATCAAGAGCTGTGGGAAATTGGAGGACATGATTAAGAGTATATGGGGAGAGGAACAAGATTAAGAAAAACTGTGAAGAAGAGACTGATAAAAATAGGGGAAGAATATTCTAGAACAGAATTCTCCAAAATCCAATAGAACTTTCTGCCACAATGTCAGTATTTTCTATCTGCACTGTCCAATACAGTAGCCACATGTGGCTGTTGAGCACTTCAAATGAGGCTAGTGTTATTGACAGACCTCATTTAAAATGGTATTTAATATTAATTATTTCAAATTTAAATCTAAATAGCCACATGTGACTAGTGGCTACCATGTTGAACATAGTAGAAAACTCTGCAAAGCAGAAAGTAGTGTGTAGCTATAGAGAATTATGGCTAACAGGCAACAGTGAGAAATGAATGTCCTCTTCAAAACAATCTCACTTATAAGTGGAATCTAATGAACAAAATAAACTAATGAGCAAAATAGATCCAGAGGCATAGAAACATAGAACAGACTGACAGCTGTAGGAGGGGAAGGTAGGTCAAGACTGATTGAAAGAAGATGAAGGGATTAGTCAAAGAACTTGCATGAATGACCCATGGACATGGACAATGGTGTGGGAACTGACTCTGAAAGTAGGGGGCAGGCTAGGGGAAAAGTTGGGACAACTGTAAGAGTATAAACAATAAAACACTAAAAAATAAACAAATAAATAAAGATTTTTAGCCATTGCCAAAGTAACTACTTTTGAACCACTGGGGAAAAAGATCTGTAGTTTTACCCATGGTGTGGATCATACTTCTGGAGGATTATTATGAGTAGGCAGTGACTCAAATGATTAATGTTGCGTGACTCTGCCCGGAAACTCATTTATGATGTGCAAGTTTATTGATCACCTATGCAATTCTCATTCCCCACCCCCACCCTCACCCAAATACTTGGTTTTGTCACACACAATCATCCAGCGATGATCCAGGCCTCAGGTCATTTCCCTTCCATCAGACAAAGGCCATAAGAGTCCTTTCTGGTTAACATATTATATATAATTCCCTGTGACAAGGTTTGTTTTGGGAAGAACAGTTATTAATTCTGAAGTAGTATTAATTCTAATTGCAGTATCAGTGGCTACCTTCCCAGCTGGGGTGACCCTGACACCTGGAGGAGACCCCTTTCACCTCACCCTGATCCCAGCAGTAACTGCCCCTGAACTACAGGATAAAAGCTTGTTGTCTCCTAATTACCTAAGACTGAAGCTTAGATAATTATTTATTAGTGAATGTGATTCTTTCTCTTGCCTTACCTCCATTAGATGAACTAAGAAGACAATTTCTCCTAGCTGAAGATGGGGAAAAGTTAATGCAGAATTTTGCTCATATGAGGAGGTATTAAAAAATCAACTAGTAGCCCTGGCTGGTAGCACAGTGGATAAGGTGCCGGCCTGTGAACTCAAAGGTCACAGGTTCGATTCCCAGCCAGGGCAACAACTAGGTTGCAAGCCAGGTCTCCAGTCAGGTCTGTGGCTGGAGGCAGGTGAAAAGCAACCATACATTGATGTCTCTCTCCCTCTCTGCCTCTCTCTCTTCCCCTCTTTCTAAAAATAATAAAATAAAATATTTTAAAAAATCAACTAGAGTTTGTATACCATTTTATAGTAGAAGCTGCATATTCACATACATTATTTCATTTAGTCTTTACCACAAACAAACCTGAGAAACACTTTGGTCTTCACTTTGTAAGGGAGGAAACTGGGGCTTGCAGAGGTTAAGAATTTGCTCACCATCATCCAGCAATCAGATGACAAGCTGTGGCTCAGCCTAAGCCTCTGATGCCTAAATGGTGTCTGACAGCATGGAATGAAGGAGACTAGAACAACAGTAATGACTGGGGAAAAAGTCCTGACTAGGAGGAGTGGGAGAAAGAAGAGACGGGAAAGAAGAGAAAAGGAGAAAGAAAGCATTTCTTGCTAATGTTGTATAACTACTAAATCCTGGAGCTTTTGTCAGAGAAAGCAGTTGGTTGGCAGGACCAATTGCCAAGATATAGCCTTTAACACAATTTCTCTTCTTGCCACTGCTTCATTAGGATAGCTCCCTACCACCAATGGGGGACTGAGGGAAGATGAAGAATTGGTAAAAAAGAGATTTAAGGAATATTAAATGTTACAAAATTTTATCTGAGCAAAAATTAATTCCAATCAGGCAACACCAAACTGGAATTGGTTAGAGCATTCCACAGACAGGAGCTTGGAAAAAGGCTTTTCTAGAGAAAAGGCAGAAACAAAGTAAGGAAATAATGGGCTGGCTACAGCTTAAAGCCTACCTGGCTGTTTGTGATTGGTTGTCTTTAGCTTGATTTCATAACTTTGAAACATTTATAGGCTTAGATTTTGGTTTGCCTATATAGGCCTCTATGACATTAAAGTATATCAGTCTAATGGTCTCCCTGTTTAATTGAATTAACACAGTCTACCATTAGGGATTACTAAGAGGAGAAATGAAGTTGTCCACTTTCCTTTGTATGATCCCCCTGAAAAATGTGTACAACATGTCAAAATACTATGGGAAATTACTTCTAATAAGTAGATCTTCATTTGAATGAATTATTTTTCTTACACCTCTTAAACGGGGAGCAAATATGTTGACATAGTGAACACTAAGAGAAGAATTTTATCAACTTGTTTCATGAAGGAAAAGTTTACCTTGGGCCAAAAGTTCACTGATCTTGTAGGTAGGTGTATTGCCCCAAAGAAAATCTTACCAGTTTGAAATTTAAATTTTGTGATTATTGATGTCATTTCATGATATTCTTTTAACATGAATTGTGATCCTAAAGTTCCTTTACATATTTTAATCTTCAAAATACAAATAAATATTATTTAGTACAATTTTATAAATAAGCAAACTGAAGCAGAATAAAAGACTAATCTACCCAGAGAGGCCACCCAACTGGAAAGGAGCAAAATCAGCATTTGAACTCACGTCCATCTGATTCCATAATTGCTTTTACAATAACTCTTGTGTTAAAACATAATTCTAGGCAACAAAAAATAGATAAATTGGACTTCATCAAAATTAAAAACTTAGGCCCTGGCTGGTTGCTTAGTAGATAGGAGCCAGCCTGAGAACCCAAATGTCGCTGGTTCAATTCCCAGCCAGGGCACAGAACCAGGTTGCGAGCCAGGTCTCCAGCCAGGTCCGTAGCTGGAGGCAGGTGAAGGGCAACCATACATTGATGTCTTTCTCCCTCTCTGTCACTCTCCCTTTCCCTCTCCCTAAAAATAATAAATAAAATCTTTTTTTTAAAAAGTAAACTTTTGTGCATCAAAGGTACAATCAACAGAGTGGAATGGGAACCATGGATTGGGAGAAAATATTTGTGAGTTATATATATGATAAGGATTAATATTCAAAATAAAGAACTCCCATAACTCAGTAGCAACAACAAATAAAAATACAACTGGGTTAAAAATTGATAAACATCGCTAATAGCCATTTGTCCAAAGAAGATATATATATATAATAAAAGGTGGTCTGTACATACCATGGAATATTATCAAACCTTAAAAAGGAATGACATTATGGTATATGCTACAATATGGATGAATCTTGAAAACATTATGGTAACTAAAACAAAAGGACAAATCTTGTATATACAGTGGTCCCCCACCTTTTAGGCACCACAGATTGGTTTCCTGGAATATGGGGGTGGGGGTGGAGGGACAAGAGGCAGAACTCAAGTGATCAGGTGAACTTCCTCAGGCAAGCTTTGCTTGCAGTTGGTTCTTAACAGACCATGGACCACAGCCTGAGGGTTGAGGACCCCTATTGTAGGTACCTAGAGTAGTCAACTTAAGAGATACAGAAAGTAGAGTGGTAGTTGCCGGAGGCTGAGGAAGGAAGAATAGGGAGTTAGTGTTTAATGGGTATAGAGTTTCAGTTTGGGAAGATAAAATAGTTCTGGAGATGGATGGTGGTGCTAATTTGCACAAGAATTTATTATGCTCACCTGAGGACTTTATTATTATTTTTTCATTGATTTTAGAAAGAGAGGAAGGGAGAGGTTGAGAGATAAACATTGATTGGTTGCATTCTCAAACGCACCCCATCCGGGAATCAAACCTGAAACATGGGTACGTGTCCTGACTGGGAATTGAACTTGCAAACTTTCAGTTTATAGGACAATGCTACAACCAATTGAAACACACCAGCTAGGGCTGGAACCATATTCTTTAAAATGGTAAAAAATGGTAAATTTTGTGTTATGTATATTTTGTCCCCCCAAATTTAAAAAGTATGTTCATAGTGCTGTACTAAACCTACTAAAAAAGACTAAAAATAATACTCATAGCTTTCAGAAAAATGTATTATCATTTGCGCATATGTTCTTTCAAATTTTGCTAAATATTTATTGAACATCATTTTTGAATCAGGCACCATTTAAGACATTGGGAATACTTGGGTGATAAGACACAGAACAGCTCCACACACATAGAGTGTATGATCTAACATATAGGAAACAGACATTAATCACATAATAACTCCAATAAATACAAAATCACCAAAGTGTATGTGTTCTTCATGAAAGAAGCATCAATAGTTCTATGAAGCCATGTACTAGGAAGAATGTGATTGAAGAAAGGACACACTTGGTCTTGATTTTGTTTTAAGTTTAAAACCTAAATACATACACTTGTGTACTGGACACATTATTCCACTGTTTGTCATTTAACATGAGTTGCACTGACTTCTCAAGTTCCTCATGTCTGCAAGCCAAGTATATTTGTGATACTGCTTTACTAAAAAAGGTTGTGGAATGCTTCTTGTGCAACAAGGATGACAATTAAAAACATAACCCTGCTCAGTGTGGCTCATTTAAATGGAGCATTGGCCTGTAAACTGAAAGATTGAGGGTTTGATTCCCAGTGAGGGCACATGCCTGGGTTGTGGGTTCAGTTCCAGTTGCGTCATTTGTGAGAGGCAACCAATCGATGTTTCCCTCTCACACTGATGTTTCTTCCCTCTCTCTCCTCTTTTACCTTCTCTCCAAAATCAATAAGCATGTCATCGGGTGAGAGTGAAAAAGAAAAAACAACATAAGCTTAAAACACAAATGCAGCTGGTATGTGAGTTTCATCTGTCATCTAACTAGCAAGCAATCAATTCTCCAGGCATTCCCCTATCAACTTTATTTAGGAAATCTCTATGGGCCTATCTATTAGACCTCAAGTCAGGAAAAAGGGAAGATTATTCTATTTACAGTCAAGAGGACAGTTCATTATTTCTCACCTATAAAAACCAAAGTGATTCATATTTTAAAACAATTACTTAAAAATGAAAGTACATAAGTTTTATCTGAGCACCCATATTTACAAGGGAAAGCAGGGGGCAACTTAACTACTTATCAAAGACAGGGAAGTCCCTTAAGAGTGTATCACTAAGCTCCACCACCCCCCCCAAAAAAAAAACAAAAAAAAACAAAACAAAAACAAAAACTGAGAGCACAAGTTTTTAATACTCAGTTTATATACTTACTTTCATATTAGATTGTTTGGAATCAATGATTTGCATTTGTTTGAACTACTAAGGAAGAAGACACAATGCTAATTATAATTGATGCAAGGCCTTGTGCATCATTTTGTGCAACACATCAATCTATCACACCTGTCTTGTTGTTTTGCAGTTTCTTCTGCCTTCACCTTGTACTGTTTGGCATGCAATAAGCTATCCTTTTGCATATTTCTCCAATAAACTATAAGGCGGTTTCTTTTACTTGTTTGGTCCCACAAAGCACTTGGTTGTTGCTTGTTAGTAAAGGTGGAATTGATGTCATTCCTCCAATGATGATTTCAGTGATGTTAGATTTATGCTCTACCTTTTTTTCTCTCTGCCTTTTTATGTGCACAATAGCCTTTTGTCTCAATGCTGTGTCCTGATGTAATCTTAAAGACATTTTATTTTGCAGTTAAACAACCCCTGTTGTACTGACAGTGCAAAGAACTCAAAGAAAGTGATTAAAATAGGGCCAGCATGACTGGATGGACACACAGCGTGCATGTAACAATGACCTCACCGTAGATGATGCCTGGCCTGCAGCAACTGTAAGATGTCATTGGCCCTAAGGTGCACTTCTTTTGGGAAGATTTTAAAAATGTAACAAAAATGTTCCATAGCCTCAGACCTTTAAAGTATAGTATCTCATAAATTACTTAAAATATTCTATAGAATATTTGTAGAAAGTCATATCCGCTTGAAAATTAAATGGAAATGAAATTAGGTGTGAAATGTGATCTCAATTTACTTGTCTCCCTATGTTCAACTTTCATTTTGCCTCCATTTTTCCAAGACTGTTTTTGCCTTTTAAGAAAGCAGAGGATTTGCGGGTACCTTTCAGGGGTTGTTGTGAACATAAACCTGTTGCCAGATTTTTGCTTAGTGACAGAGGCACCTACAGTAGACACTGAACAGCTTTTCTTCCTGCTCTGTGAACACTTGGCGGAAGCGTTGATGACAGTTGTAAGAATGTGATGCACAGCAGTATTCTTTACAGCAGTTTAATCTGTGTCATCGAATCCCCAGAAACCATGATTAATAGCAGCACTTGAGTTTGTTCTCAAGTTGTATATTTGGTAGTGATGAACTTTGATCTACGGTTTCACTTTAAAGAATCATTATGACACAAACTTTGCCTGTAATCCTTCCATCTGAATTGAGCTCCACACAGATACCATGTAGGGGAACATTTAATGCCATTACTGTAAGCTGTGTGTTTATTACAGCATTTGAAGCACTTTGATAAGGGCAGGGGAGCGTGTCATGTCTAGGCATTGAGCTGTCAGCTGTCACACCCGGCAATCTCATCAGTCAGAAGTGGCCAATACAAGGTTTTGATTAGAAACATAGAATGGAAAATTAACTCCATAGGCAGTTATGAGTCAGTGATTTAGTCTCAGATAAAATTGTTTTCTTTCATAGTTAGATGGGCTAAATTAATATTTTCTCATTCTCCTCACCTCATCCTTCTCCCTCTCCATGTCAGTGTACAACTAATCTTTCTGCTTTCTTTATGTTCTTTTGCTACCTAATAGAAAATACAGATGAGCCATGTAATGTAGTTTTAATGTTCTAGTGACTACATTAAAAATAAACAGGTGAAATTAAGTTTAATTAAATATTTTATTTAAACTAATATATTCTAAGTATTATCATTTCATCATGTAATTACTAATAATATCATTATTGGGAGATTTTATGTTTTGGGCTACCAAGTCTTTGAACCCCAGTGTCTATTTTACACTAATAGCACATCTCAAATTGAATTCTAAATTTTGATTTTTCACTGTAGCCCTTGCCAAACAATAAAGTTGTTTTTAATGAAGAAATATCTTATATTATTTGTTTTTAATTTAAACTTCAATTAATTAAGATTGAGTAAAATTAAAAATCTAGTTCTGTCATCACAGTTACATTTAAAATGCTCAAATGCTCAACAGCCACCAGGGTCTAGTGGCTACCATTCCATAAAGAAATTTCTTCTTTTAATTCTTTTTTAGCTTTATTTTTATTGTTTATACTATTAGAGATGTCTCCATCCCTACCTTCTTTGCGTACCTCCGTAAAGATTAATTTCTCTGATGTTCCATAAAAATGATTATTGGTTTATGAAAAATAAGTATTAGATATATCTGGTGTGCAAGACTTGTAGGCATTCTGGGAAGAAGATATATTTGAAATTGGATTTTGTATTCATTGGCCACTATAATAGAAGTGGAGGGGTCAGAGAAACATAGAAACTTGTGGGCTGACCAGTGAAGCCACAGCATGTGGCTGACTTCTACTGCTTGGACAGTAGAGCTTTGTTCCTGGCCTGAGTCTTCCCAGGGTGGCCTGTCCTTGGCTTCTTTCTCTGCCACATGGTTTTAGATGCACTTCAGGTTTTCCAAGAGGGTATCATGCCAAGGTTTCTAGGCTGGAGGACAAGATAGCAACTTCTGATGAAAATGTGACTGGCCTGCATGACACAGTGAGTTAATTAGTGATGTTCAAACTACTAAACTACCATCAATTGTTTAAGTCACAGGACATGGGTCTTCACAAAGAGCGCTGAGAGAATAGAAATCCAATAAAAAGTAGAGTTGACATTAGGAGAAAAAGAGAACTATCAAAGGGGAAACTAGACCTCTTGTTTAGCGGACCAATCATAAACTTCAAGAAAAATCTTCTGGGCCCTGACTCCATTTTTCTTTTTGAAGTGAAAATATGTTGGATAAGGAGGATTATCACTGTTGCTTATAGAATTATGTTTTTTTTCTGCTGTTACTGAATTAAAAAAAAAAAAAAAAAAGTGCTGTTGCCCAAGCAACCCATTTATGGGTTTCCACACTGGGATTATTCTGTAGGTTCATGATGCATGTGAACCTGAACTGCTGTACCAGGGTCACTGCCACCTTTAGAGACTGGAACAAATGATGGCTCATGAAGATTATGATCCTATGAAAGTCATTGCTTTGTTTGCATATATGGCTTGGGTTTTTTTGTTTGTTTCTAAATTTTTAAAAAGCTTTTATTTATTATTTTTAGAGAGAGGGAAAGGGAGAGAGGCAGAGACATAGAGAAACATCAATAAATGATTGCCTTTCACCTGCCTCCAGCTACAGACCTGGCTGGAGACATGGATTGCAACCTGATTCAGTGCCCTGGCTGGGAATCCAACCAGTGACCCTTGGGTTCACAGGCTGGCTCTTTATTCACTGTGCCAGGGCCTTTTTTGTTTTATTTTTTGTTTGTTTATTTTATTTTGTTTTTCAGTTATAAAAAAGTATGGTCATTGACCTTTTAAAGACTACTATTTTTTCTAAATCTTTTGAAATTTGGTCTTCATGTTGATTTCATTTTAGGTAAATCTGTTTTTCTGAGTAAATAGGTCAGGATTTCTTCTTAGCCCACTTCCTTTCTATCAAGCTATGGAGAGTGAGCATTTCAAGCACTGTTAAGCATCTGCAGCTTAAAATGAAAAAAGGCACAGAGCTGGGAGGTTTCCCTTTCTCTTCTTCATTTTTTTCTGTAACTTTTCTCTAATGCTGATTTGAGGTTGTGAGTTGAGTCCACTAAGGTCTCTCACACCTATGCCCTATGCCATTATGGTGGGCTTTAGAGAAAGAGAGTGAGAAGGAGAGAGAGAGAGAGAGAGAGATCTGGGGATGAGGGTTCCATTTTGGAAATGGATGGATTGGCCAGTGGTAATAATCACAACTGCTCTTTATTATACATTTATTATTTTTCAGATGTTCTATTACTATGAAGCCTGTTATCTACTTATATAATGCAATCCATGTAACTATGCTAGAAGAGAGGTCATATTTCCCATTTTACAGATGAGGAAACTAAGACCAAGGTCACATAAGTAGTGAATGCTCAAGCCAGGATTCATGCCAAGTCTGATTCATCCACAGCCCACTTTATCAAGCATTAAGCGTTAGTCGGCATTGGTAAGCAGAGTCTTAACCTTCAGGTTCCTCAGCCCCAGCACCTTCTTCACCCAGTGCTTCTCTCCAGGCTCGGGCTTCCTTTTCCTTTTCTAATTTGTATGTACAGCCTGCCCTTTGGGTTCTGCTCCTACTTGTGTTTTGGGACTGGAAAGCTTCCAAGCTTTATAGTATGAAAAACATTGGGAAAGGAAGCTTATATTGATTAAAAGATACACACAGAAAGTGGGAAAAGTGAGGAAATCAGGAAGTACAGGATGGAGTTGGACCAAATGAAGGCCTGAGAAGAGAAGAATGCAGAAATGAGAGGGAAGTTTTGGTTTTCATATCTGATGGTTTCACTTCTGAAATAACACCTTTCATTTGTGTGTGACTGGAGGGTGGTGATGTGCGCACACACACGTGGGTTTTAAAGGAGAAAGTATTTAGGTAATGTTTTCTATGTGCCAAGCAAAATTATGAATGCACTGCATGTATTAACACATTTGCTCCTAACAACAAGCTCTGTAATAGGTAATTATTATTACTTTTAGCATCATCCCCATTTTATAGATATGGACACTGAGTATCAAAAAGAGATGAAATAATTTGCCTAAGGTCACACGGTCTGTAAGTGACAAAGTCAGAATTTGCACCCAGGGGTTCTGGCTCCAGAAACCAGACTCTTCATCACCCCTGCTGTCCCACCACCTGTTCTACGTTAGTGAACTTCAGGGTTTCCAAAACACCTTGTAAATGCTTTCCAAAATATCTCAGCAGCAAGTGAGGCACATGCAACTGGGGTGCTGAAAGGCTGAAATTCAGGCCCAGGTCTTCTCTCTGTCCAGGATGCTTTCTGCTGTATATGACACACATGGCAGTTTCACAATAATATTTGCTGAAATAACGTATACTCTAGAAAGGGGGCAGGGAGAAAGATGTTTTGAACATACTGGTACTGAGAATCAGTGCTAGAGTACTGTGATACTGGGAATGGACATTCTTAATTCTCAGTGGTAGGACAATCTCCCCCCACTCACCACACGCGCGCGCGCGCGCACACACACACATACACACACACACACTCACACACTATACTATTCAGTTTCCAATTCGAATACTATCCAAAACCAACTGATAGGTGTCAAGTTCTCGCACAAATGTGTCCCTTGAGAGTTTCTTGCTGGGAAAAAATAAGTAGTTTTCTTGGACTGGTGAGAGATATTTCTTATTCCATACCCTTTTCAGGGGTCCCCTGCCCAGACCGCAACACAAACCCACTGGGCTGGCAGAATGGACAGAGAACGATGGTCCAAAAGTGTCCCTCAGATTCCCCAGCTGAGTGGGGCCCTCCGCAGTGACTGAGGACAAAAATGTGTGAGCCAAAACACATGAGCTCTTGAATGCAGCCTGTTTCTTTCCCCACAGCTCTGTAAAATCAAAGTTGGAGGCACCACGGGAGCTCTTTTAAAATGTCCTGGTCGGCTTGCTGCAGCCCAGATGTTGTTCCAGTCTCCGCGCCGCAAGCCCCGGTAACCGCACGCCCCGCGCCGCTCGGCTGCAGACCCGCTCGCCTCCGCTGGCACTGCTCCGTAGATGTTACAGATGCCACAGCTCGTTTCTTTGAAGTCAGTGTGTTTTTTTAAAAAACACCCCTTTCGACAGATTTGGCCCAACTTCTTATTATATAAGCTGATCTGTTGGAACATCTGTCACCATTGCGGCTTCGGCCCCCATCCTCCACTGAAGTATAATAACTTGACATTAATAAATAATGAGGCAGTGGTGAGTTTAATGCACGTATTACGAGGCATTGAGGCTAAAATGGCAGGCTTTCATCTTTCAGGAAGACCGAAAGCCTAGATTAAGCAAACAAGGGAAATACAGCCAGGGCCCAGATGAAAACTCCCAACTATGGTTTGCTTAAAAGAAAAAAAAAAAAATATAATGTATCTCACATAATTGACTGTCTCTTAATAATAAAGATTGACACAAGGTTAATGGGAAGGGCTGGCGCTTCATAGCTGGAGACATATTAACACAGTAACTTCCATTCTACACCCTCTTGGTTACTACATCTCCAATTGCCCTGTTCTGCCCAGAGAAAGTATTTTCTTAGCAGAAAAAGAAAACATTATGCTTCAGTCTCATTATGACCTGCACCATAAACAGTAATGCCCTAGTGGTATTATGCACTTAGCTAACACCAACACGTGAGAATCTCGTTGGTGCTGTGAATGTTTGATCACTCCTTATTCTTCTATGGGGTTGGTCATTATATGGACATGCTGTGTGAATACTGTCTGTGCATTTGCTAGTGAATGCCCTTTGTGCAAACAGAAAAGATGGCAGAATCTAGCTGTGTTCTAGTGTGAAATTAAAATGTATTTCTGTCCTGGCTGGTGGCACAGTGGATAAGGAGCCAATCTGAGAACCCAAAAGTCGCTGGCTCAATTCCCTGGTCAGGGCACATAACCAGGTTGCAAGTCAGGTCTTCAGCCAGGTCCGTGGCTGGAGGCAGGTGAAAGGCAACCATACACTGATGTTTCTCTCCCTCTCGGTCTCTCTCCTTATCCCTCTCTCTGGTAATAATAAATAAAATCTTTAAATTATATATATATATATATATATATATATATATATATATATATATTTATTTATTAATGGCCAAAGATAATCTAAAATCAAGGCAAATACATGTAGTTAGCAATATGTCAAATGGGATATGGTTCCAGCTTTTCTCAGTGCATACACACATACACACACACACACACACACACACAATTGGCACACTCTTACCCTGTACTTATGTGCCCAGATTCTGCCTGTCTTTTACATTATGAAAATTCTCTAAAGCCAGGAATAGCATCTGTCTGGTTTAGCCTGTACAGCTCCAACTTTGTGTCATGCACGCGGATGCTTAATAAATATTTAATGACCAAGGAAACAGGACTGTAGGTGACGATGGCTGTTATTATTCCCACTTCAGAGATGAGTGGAAGGGTAGAGATGAATTGTGTGAAGCCCACAGGGTGAGTCAGTCACAAAATGCAGCTTGGAAGGTTGAGTCCCTAGACTGTGCCTGGGTTTCTTCAGATTTCAGCATGGAACTCTTATCTTTGGTGTTGGATTAGAAGCATGCTAAAATAAAAAAAAGAAAGGGAAAGAAAATAGAAGGAACTAGCATGGAAGAAGCAAGGACATAGACAACAAGTGGGATTGACTTTGGGGGGCAGTGGGTGGGTGGGGAAGGGGACAGAGGGGAGGGGAAAAGGGGATGGATGTATTACAACAACAACAAAATAAAATAAAATTTTTTTAAAAGCTAAAGGTGGAATATAAGGTGTAGGGATGGGGAAGCAAAGTAACAGGGAACTAGGTAATTTTTGACTACATATATTTACTTCTATGTAAAATATCGAAACCAATAAAAACTTTGATGTTATCTAAAAAAAAAAAAAAAAAAAGAAAGAAAAAAAAGAAAACAGAGATGTTTGGGGGCTTATGTTTTTAAAGAAAAGATAGGGCAGAAGCCAAATAGAAGAGTACCAAAAAGTGAGACCCACCCAAATCAGCAGATACTGGTGACAAAGTGGAAAAAAGATTAGAAATTTATTTTCGGGTGCCAAGCCCAGGAGAGACTTCTCTCTAGTTCCTTTAAGGAACACGTTTACATAGTTCATTGTGGTTATGAAAAAACTCCATTTCTCTCTCTTGGCAATAGTCCAGCATCGTTTGCCAGAGTTCTTAGAGAATGTGGCTCACTAGAAGCTGCAGGCTGGGTCACTAAAACAATTGCTCCTGCCTATCCTCACTTACCTCTGGAACTGACCCATCTGAAAGTGATAGCAGATAAGTTTTTGAAAATGCCATACTTGCATTTTTTCCATTGTAATGCAAGTTCTCTTGTAAAAACTGATTTATTTTAGTCCCTTCAGACTGATGCTGTTACATAAGTTTTGCTTGACTCAATACAAAAAATATCCATCCCCTAATGGACTGAACTCCAGCTCCTTGTTAAATGCTGGGTAACTTTGTACTCTTTTTTTTTTTTTTTTCTTGAACTAAGTTTCTTTGAATTAAATATTCTGGTACTTAACACCTGTTTCTTAACAATTCATAATTTGGCCTCACAATTCAGAAAGGAGAGCAAAAAGATCATAAAAGGTATTTATATCTGAATATAAGAATTTGGGATATTTTATATCTCACTTGTCTAGGGTCAACTTGTAACAAAATTCTACATAGGCTCCTAGGCAGAACTCAGCCCTACACCATTGATGTAGCTGTAAAATTTCAGTTATGAAAATATACAATGGGTTTGTGGATAAAGGTGGTAAGAGTAAAGTGTACTGTGGTGTCATTATAGGGAAGGAAGTTTTTCTGTAGCATTGCAGATGGGAGGCAGGAATGTGAAGAGTCAGGGCTTTATTTATTTATTTATTCAATATTTTATTTATTATTTTTAGAGAGAGGGTAAGAGAGAGAGGCAGAGAGGGAGAGACGTCAATGTATGGTTGCCTTTCACCTGCCTCCAGCTACAGACCCAGCTGGAGACCTGGCTTACAATCTGGTTATGTGTCCTGGCTGGGGAATCGAACCAGTGACCTTGGGGTTTGCAGGCTGGTACCTTATCCTTTGAGCCACCAGCCAGGGCAAGAGTCAGGGCTTTAATCAACAAACTCTAAAATGGAACACTGAACCATATTATTGGGAATTACTGAGTCAGTAACTAGAACTGGGTTGAGGTCCACTTGATGTGAAATTGAATGTTAATAAAATCTGAAATCTGACTTTTAGGTAGAAATAAATGATTTAGCTGAACAATGAGTATATATGAATGTCCTGTTTTTCCTTCCTGCTTTCCCTCTTCTTCTTCTTTCTCCCCTACCCACCCTCCCTCTCTTCCTCCATCCTTCATAGTCTCCCTCCTTCCCTCCTTTCTTTCAGTCCTACTTATTTGTAGCTTTATTATAATGTTCAGGAATGATCAACTTTAGGGAACTCCAAGGTGTATGTGTGTTTGTGTGTATGTGCATGTATCCACACAGTTAGCCATCAAACTAGGGTGAAATGAATGGACAGGGCACATTGAAGAACTACTCTCCAGAGCAAGAGTGGCTTATGTTCAGGTGTCCATTAACTTCAATTTGCAGTTTCTAAATCCCCCTTCTTTGGCTGCATCTTAGGAACTTCGTTGTGAGAGGGAACCATAATTCCACAGTGGTAAATGTTTGGCAAGCTAACTGGTGGATCTTGTGTTCTACTTTCTAGTATTCCAATTTGGTACAGGGTAAGTTTTTGATGGGACATTGCCTACTACTTCCTGCTCCCCCTTCAGATTAAGGAAAATCACTTTTTTTTTTTTTTGCCTGCTGCATATTTGGAAGACAGTCAGCTCCTTCTTGGTAAGCATTCAGCTGATTGCTATTTGGGGGTGGGCTTGCAAAGTGAGAATGTTGCTGTTGCTCTTTCTGTAGACAGTCAGAAACAAACAAACCAAGAAAATCTATAGGCTCCTAACAGATGGGTTTTAAAAAGTAGGTCATGTTTTGAGCCCACCAACTTTGATGACATCCCTGTAACAGAAACTGGATTCTTAAGTGTCAGGACAATACAAATGAGGTTCTAAAATGGTCTCTGGATCTGTTACAGCTTCCAAGTACAGCTGGGAAAAAAGTTGTGGAGGGAGGTCTCTAAGGAATCTCAAAGTAAAAACTGTGCTGGAAAGCCCTGAATTCATTGCTCTGTCTTTTTATTCCCCCTTGATAGAAGATACAGGGATTGGCTCAATCCTAAAGGAATTAAGATGATACAGAGATTTCAAGATTTTAGAGGGGTGGGGGTAGTGTGTGTGTGCATATGTGTGTGTGTGTGTGTGTGTGTGTGTGTGTTAAAGGGAAGACCAGTTTCCTCTTTTTTAGTGAGAAACTTACTCAAACAAAGCATTTAGAGGCAAAACAACTAGGTGAAGAGATTGCTGCTACTTTGCTTTAAGATGGTCTGTTTCTGGTAACTGAAAGCTAGAAGTTAAGGCTTATGGCCTGTGAGAAGGAAACAGATCCACCCATCTCCCTGTTGGCCTGGGGTGTGTATACTAGGGAGCCATTTTTGATAATAGAATTATGTACAGATTAAGTTAATGAGCTTGAAGCTCAGAGGAAGAGGGTTACACAACTATGAGAACTCACAAGACTAAGATAAAGTTCCCTTGTGTATTTTCCACTCTACAGCCCTGGGAAGGGGAAATAAAATACGTATTTTCTTAGATCCAAATATCTGTGGTTTCCCAGACTTCATGCCTCATTGCTGTGTGAGAACAACAATTGGAAACCAGGAGGCACATTTATACATCAACACGGTTTTGCCTCCAACGGAATGAAGGACAAAATGGCCTCCCCAGATTACCTCTTATTGATTGTTTGGCTGACCCAAATGGTAGTCCATCAGAAATCTGTTTTCTAAGTTCAACTCTCCCAAAACACTGTTGTTAGAAAAAGTTTTCCATTACTTTTTTTTCTTATTTAAAAAGTACTTCCTTTTTTCCCTGCCCTCATGATCCATCAGTGGCTTAGAAATTTAGCATTACAAGCTGTTTACCAGGCATTGTTCACACTTGTTGCCTAAAGTAACTTCCAAAATGGATTCTTCAATAGAATAGATCCACACTTATGAAGGTGAGTGATTTGGTGCCGTTAATCTGATCTTTCTCTTTCCAGTCGACCTGATGGCTGTCAAGCATTTCATGTTCACATTGGGTGAGAAAAGAAGAGGGCAATATAAGATAACAGTAGTGATAATAATGATTATATTAATTTAAATATATCTATATACTTATGTCTATATGTATATATATATATTCCATATATTGATGATGTTTGAACATAATGGAATTGTTCTTAATCAACCTCAACTTGCCTCTTCTTTCCTTTTCCATAAAACTATTGTAGGACAGAGCTTTATCTGGTGTGTGGAAATTATTATCCAATTGAGTGGAAATAAAGTAGTTCATCCCTGAAAATCCTAAAGTATATCTGCAATTATGTTAATGGGTCTTGAACTACGTATAGCAATAAAAAATGATAACATGAAGAGGTTAGCAAAGAAGATCACATGCCTAGCTTACAGATAGCTTCTGGGAAAATTCAAACTTTCTATCCATAGCACGTATCCTGGGATTTTTTATGAAGAGCAGGAACTTCGAATGAGGGTATGGGGATTGATGTTCAACTCATTGGGGAAAAAAAAGCTATTCCCCATTCAGTCATTCAGAATCCATTCTGAAACAGCTCTGTGGGAAGAATAAGAAGGCTATAGAACACTTAATTATACCCTAGCTTTCAACAGAAATATGTATTTTGTGTGTATTTTTCCAGATTTCCTATTTTTATAAATAGAAAATAGAAGTTTCTATAAGAGAAGAAGAATCAAAGACAGTGATAGTCCGTCCACATAACAACTTGTTCTGAGCTTTGACTTCCTTAAGTGTCCTCCACAAATCAATCTGACAAACTGCTGTCTCATCATCTTCCACCCCTTCCCCCTGGTTTCAGCTGAGAATCCCCAGGGAAGGTGATGTACCCATTAGATCCCACCAAATCTGTCTCACTCATTTACTTTTTAATCATTCTGCTCCCTGTTATATAACATCAAAATGAAGCCTGGACTTAAAAAGTAGAAAATCAATGAATTCAAAAAGTGTTTGACTGCTGCTTCCCAAAGGGAATTGTATCTGAATGTACTGTCATCTTTGATAACATTAGTTCAAAATTTAAGATGGTTTCAGTTTTGACTTCATTGGACCACTTTACTTATTTTTTAAAATAAAATCAATAACATTAAAATTAAGTTTATTTTGCTCAATCATTTGGACATTTCAGTGAGGAAATGATTTAAAGAAATATGCCCAGACATGGTCATCAGCAATGCTTATCAAGATGTTGACATCAATATAGAATCTCTGTAGAATAAGAAATCCAAGTTCATCACTATTTAAGTCATAGACAATGTTTGAAGCCTTATTTATTTAGTCTTTTAATGATTTTTAATTTAGTACATAGATTAAATTGTTCTATGCAGTAGATCAACAGAATCAATATACATGAAGATTGATATTCAAGTCATAAATATTTATTAAGGTACATTGTGGGAAAAATAGCAGCCTCTTCTATTCCCTCTACCTCCAAAAGGGTTCATTTAAGAACAATAGCTGGCAACAAATGAATTAAGGAAGATTTGGAAAAGCAGGTGAAATTTGGTAAACTGTGAACCTTAAAATGAGTTTTAATCTTTTCTGGAGTATGGCCTTGGTTTATCTTACCAAGGTCCAATAGTTGGCAGGATCTAGTTATTTTTGTAATAAATAATTAGGTGACTGTGATCCTTGGGAGGGCAAACCTGGGTGAAGTAGAAACCAATCTTCTTTCCTCCCTGGGTGCTCTCCTATGTAAAAACTGAACTATGCAGATGATCATTGTGTTAAATTTCACAATTCCTATTTTCAAAATATTTCAAAGACCTTTTATACACAAGCAATTATCTAATATTAACACATGCACCCAACTTTATAATTCATAAACAGTTGTGTATAAAACACATACTATTTGCTTATAGAGTTAGCATACTTGATTTAGACAGAAAGGGATTATATTGGATGTTATTTATTCATTACTTTAATCATATTAAATGAATAATAAATACTAGGTATTCTACTATGTGCTGGGAAGTAGAGGCAAATGGTCGCTGCCTCCAAGAACTTCATAATTTAGTAGTATAAGATAAACAAGTACAGAAACAAAATCTTGGAGATGCCATGATAAAAATACATGTGGAATTTAGTATGGTCTCTAAGGAGAAGAGAAAATTTGCTCAAAATCAATTCAGTTGAAAATGAGTTAAGTGCATATTTGGTAAAATAATGAATTGGTCAGAAATTGATATCCCCAATTACTGCTTTTTAGTATATTGGTAATTTTGTTATACATAGGAATAATTTCCCAAATTTGTTATTAGTATTAGGCATAGCTGTCCATACATTTTGAGCATTTCCTCTTTAAAAACAAATTAAAAATTTAAATAAAAAGGGAATTAGTCCCTGGCTGGGTTGCTCAGTTAGTTGGAATATTGTCTCATACATCAAAAAGTTGCAGGTTGATTCCTGGTCAGGGCACACACCTAGGTTGCAGATTTGGCACATATGGAATGGCAATTGACTGATGTTTCTCTCTGATACTGATGTTTCTTGCTCTCCCCCCATCTCAAACCAATAAGAGCATATCCTCAGTTGAAGATTAAAAAAGAAAGATATTAGCTAGGAGCAAAAAAGGAGTTGGTTCTAAATCCTATTGGCATAGGTAGAGGCACAAATAGAATATGGTTTCCAAAGCTTTCCTAACACTGACATTTAAGCTGAGTTTTGAAAGATGGCTCGCTGCTTTCTAGGAAACAAGAGTCAGGGATGGAATGGGGGCAGAAATCCATTTAAGGCAGAGGGAGTTACTCTTTGTCTAAGTTAATACATTTTCCCTTCATTCTACTCTGTTTGCTTTCCTTGAAATACATGGCATGAGAGCCCCTGATCTTGGGTCAGGGCATATCTTAGTGATGCTGGGCTGAGCATGGGCAACTGAGATCAAGACAGCAGAGGTGGGAACTAGGGTCAGAATAATAGGGGAGCTGGAGCAGCTGGGTTTCAGAACAGTAGAGATTCTGCAGGTAGATTGGAATGATAAAGTCCTGTACCATTGAGACTATGTTACTATAGTAACACTGTGTGAAGATACTAAGCACTGGAATAGTAGTGAAGAGAAGGCAAATATGGGTCTGTGGTTTGAGGTAAAACTCTTTGGAAAAGCTGAAATAGGTCCAGGTCTAGGTGCCTATTGATGACAAGTTGAGGCAGAATTAAAGAATCTCTGGAGGAATGTTTCCCCAGGTTAGGGATATAGGAGTTCCACATAATAATATCAATCCATAAGTTTACATGCAAAAATTACCAAATATACTAAAAGGAAGGCCACTATAAAGGAGAGTAGGTAGCAAGAACAAATAACAGATTCAGACCTCTATGAATTGCTGCTTTAAATGTTTAAAGAAGGATGCAATTACAAAGATGAGCATACAACAACAACAACAAAAAGTGTACAAATTGAAAAATATATATAACTTCTAAAAATAAGAATATATATGTTGTAATTTTGAAAGAATCCCAGTGTGTTGGTAAAATAAGAGATTAGACATAATTGAAGAAGGAATTCGTGAACTGGATATGAAAAATCTAAAATGTGTTAATAAAAGTGAGAAATACAGAAGACAGAATATTTTAAATAAATATTTTTATTTATTATTTTTAGAGAGAGGGGTAGAGAGAGAAGCAGAGAGGGAGAAAGATATCAATGTACAGTTGCCTTTCACCTGTCCCCAGCTACGGACCTGGCTGGAGACCTGGTTTGCAACCTGGTTATGTGTACCTTGGCTAGGAATTAAACCAGCAACCTTTGGGTTCACAGGCTGGCACCTATCCACTGAGCCACCTGCCAGGGCAGAAGCCAAGATTTTAAAATAAGAGACTAGAGAGAATGGAGGAGAGAATATATGACAAGTAATAGTTTTAATTTTTCAAAATTAATAAAAATTATGACCACACAGTTTCAAGGAGCACAACATAGCTCAAAAAAATAAAAAAAATAAAAAATAAAAAAAAAAGGAAGAAAGGAAGAAAGGAAGAAAGAACTCATTCTAAACACATTATAGTAAAACTTCAGAACATCAAGATAAGAAGGAGATACAGAAAAGAGCCAGAGAGTAAAAGAGGTCACTAACACTGGAAGAATAATTAGAGGGACATCAGTGTTCTCAACAGCAACACTGGAAACCAGAGGACTGTGGAATGTTGCTTTTACAACGCTAACAGATAACAGCTATCAACCTATAATGTTGCTCTTTTCCTCCACTCTGCACCCCAAGAAACTATATTTGAAAATGAGGGCAAAATGAAGTATTTTGAAAATTAAAAAATGCAAGAGTGTTTATTACCAAGGATATTGCTCAAAAGGAACTAATAAGAAATATATTTCAAGAAAAAGGAGAATGATTTCAGCAAGATGTGCTAGACACAAGAAATAATGTGGGAATAGAATGATAGATCTAAACATTCTATAAAATAAAATAACTATGTAATTTATGGTGCTGCTAAAAAGAAAGGACTAAAATATTGAACAGTAGAAGAAGACTATTCTCAAAGGTGGGGAGACCAATTATTCTCAAGTTTTACATTGTTCAGAAAGAGAGCAAAATATTTAATTTTAGATTTTAAGTTAATTATGCTTAATGAAATTTTAAACACAACCACCAGAAGAAAGAGATAGTGGTGAACTGGTAAAGGCATAACAATTTTCTCTTGGAAAACAAAGCCTTGATTTGTGGCATTTGATAGTTTCTGTGATGTAACTATTTTTACCATGGCCAATTTCAAGCTACCAACATGAAGTCACTGAACTTGCAGTTGGAAGATATGTACCTCGTTGACTCTCAGGAGCTGCTGCAGTCAGTTCTAGCACAAATCTCAAAGCCAGGAACAGACGAAAGTAAGATGTAGAAATAAGCCACTCAAGTTAAAACAGAAAAGTGGGACAAATACATCCTGAAAAGTAAGATGATAAAAATGCATTTAATTTTATCAATGATGGCAATAAATGTAAATGGGCTTAAAAAATTAGCTATATACTATTTATAAAAGACACATTCAGGGCAAACAAAGCAGAAAGGATACCTAGAAGGACAGGCTAGTGAAATAAAAGGGAAACCGAAAGAGTGTTGTATTCTGGAAACCATGTTAATGAAATGTTTTTTGTTTTTTTAAAAAGATTTAATTTATTATTTTTAGAGAGAGGGGTAGGGAGAAAGGCAGAGAGGAAGAGGAACATCAATGTATGGTTGCCCTTCACCTGCCTCCAGCCATGGATCTGTCTGGAGACCTGGCTTGCAATCTGGTTATGTACCCTGGCTGGGGAATTGAACCAGTGACTTTTGGGTTTGCAGGCCAGCAACTTATCCACTGTGCCACCAGCCAGGGCTTCATATTAGTGAAATATTTTAAGGACAGAATGATCATGTTAACAAAGGCCAATAGTAGTCATCAAGCACCCATGTTTATTTCAAGCCTTTCTGTGTTAGCTTGGTACTAAATGACTAGATTCTGGCCAGTGAGATACTTGAGATAGATACCATAGTTAGCCTGTCCTTAATTCATTAGGAGGAAGAAAGGGCCAACCTACTGAGATAGAAGATTTTCCCAGGCTAGTAAAGTCACATAGGCTATCAACAGACATCTCCTGAGTGTCTACTGTGTCTTGGGCACAGTGACAGGTACAAGGAAAGAAAGATTGAATAAATTGGTGTATTAAATGCCTTTGTAGCCTTATAGTCCTGTTTCAAATGTGTTTAAGTCACAAGACCATGTAACTTGCTTCAACAAATAACTACTTCTACAGTGCAGTGGTGTATGTATTTCCCAAGGAGCATTCTTGGTGGCTACTAGACACAGGTGTGTGGCCCTCTTGCTTTCTTCTTCTGAAGCTCAGGCAAACACAGCCCCAGGGTATCCAGGATGCTTCTCTGGAAGCTAATTCTACTATTTTGAAGGCTATCGTGTATTGTTTTGTTTTACGGTAGTCAGTGGCATTGGACTTCAATGCTAGCTGTGTGGATTGGTCCTGTATTAGGTGAGATAAGGACAGAACTGCACATACACATCAATACATAAATAAACACATTCTAGTGGTTTCAACACATACAAAATTAGGTTCATATTGAGTGGTGAAGTGTACCAAGGTCTGGATGTAGGCTGAGCCAAATGATTCCTATAAGTTTCACCAACGTCCAGAAGACCAGAGTAAGAGAAACCTGAGATTTTTTAGCCTAGTATTAATCAAAAATTTAAATATGTAATATACATAATAGTTAAAGTAAACTATAACTTAAAAAGTATACAGTGAGAATTATAGTTAACAACACACACACAACCAAATAACTGAAACAGAAGTGTATCTTCTATCTTATCCTATTTTATTCTATCCTATCCTATCTTTCTAAAAATTTCTGTTGGCAACCCTATAAATTAATATTATGTCCCACTAATGGCCACTCACAGTTTGATAAGTAGTTTCTAACCTTAGTGACTAAAAGAGAAAACTGAAGCTCAGAGACCCCAAGAGTTGCCTAAAGTCAAGGGGTGGTTGCAGAGATAGAACCAGAGTTCAGGTCTCCTGGTCCAGGGTGTGGTCTTCTCTTAGGGCCATTTGCACCTCTCTTTGAATCCCTTGGAATAGAGATAAGTGTAGGACAGTCACATTCACTATAGCTCTGGCCTGTCTGCCCCATTCAGCTTTCTCCTCCTGGCAGAGTGTGTCAGAGAAGGAGGCTCTTCAGAGCCTGGTGGGCTCTTCTGCTAAATGCTAAGTGGTTCTCATCAGGTCCCCTGCCCCAGGAATGCAGGGGCTTGAGGGCAGGCTGGCAGCACTTTTTCTAAAAAACTAGAGAACTTGGTCTCACGGCAAACTAAATTGTAGCACAGAATGTGAGGTGAGTTTGCCCTAGCCCCTTCATTTATCTTCCTTTAATCAAACAGATGGAACGTTTTCATTGGAAAGAGGAGATTGTTATCCTTGGCTTTCCTGTGTCTCCAGCAGTATTTTTCTTAGGAATGTGTTAATAGCTGCAAAAATTTTAACACGTCTTCAAGTGCCTCTCATGTTAGGAGATTCTTCTCAGTTGTGGGAAAGTGGTTGTCAGTTTGCCTGGTATTTAAGGGAAATCAAAATGTTTCTGACAGGTAGATTAGGCTCTTACTTCAAATGTCCTGTCTTTACTGAATGTGCAGCTGGAACCTTCAGAGGGAGAGGCTTTTTTTCTTGCCAACTCTGATTCCTTCAGTCCTCATTCTCTCTCCAGGCAGTTGAGCCCACAAAATGGTTAACGTGAGGGCCAGTGTAGGAAAAGATTTGGAAGTTTCCGATTTCAAGATTGTGTGTTGTTTGGCCCTTTTGTGGGGAGCAAATTTGCCCTCCTGAACAAACTTCTTTATTTCGTTTTGTCTGAACAAATAAGAACATTTAAGTAACAAATTAGAAGTATATTATGTAGAAGTCACTTCCAGAAGACACTGAGAGCCAAATGTACGAAAAAAGGAGTTTCTTAAATTATAGCTATTTAAATTTTTGTTACCCTCCAAAATATATTTATTTAATGGGATCAAAAGATAGGGTGGGGTGGATCCTGAATTCATCCAAGGTTACAAATTCCTGAGTATTCTGTTGAAAGAGAGATTGTCCTCTTTGGACATAACAGAATAATAATGGGTCTTCAGTGTCCCTACAGCGCTTCCCTACTCATATTGCCTTACAAATGAATGCTTTAGGGAAGATGCATAAATGTTTCCGAATGGATTTTGAAATTCTTTGTAGGTCAACCTGAGCTGTTTTTGAGGCCTCTGGTGAACTCATTCCTCCACTGCAGTCAGCTGGCAGGCTGACTGGGGATTAGATGTTCTAGGGTGGCATTATGCACATGTGTGACAATAATGGGTGAGGTGACAGTGGTGCCTGGATCATGTTATTCTAATCATCCATCCATCTAGCTCAGACTTCTTCTTTTGGAGGCTGCCCATTCCAAGAACAGGAAGAGAAGACAAAGCTCCAATTCCCAAGGGCTTTTTAAGTCCCTATGTGCACCACCATTGTTATTGTTCCATTGGCCAAAACAAATCATAAGGCTGTGGCCAGAGCCACCTGGGAGGAAACTACTTCACACTGGATGCAAAGAGGTGAGAATAAATTGGGCCCATTATTAAAAAGCTCTGCCACATTTGATGAAAGATAATAGTGATAGTGTCAAATTAATGTGTGCTTCTAGTCTCAATTGCTTTAACAGACTTTCTCAAGTGAAAGTAATAGGAAAAAATGTTGAATTATAGAATGTGAAAAAGTTCTTAGACAATCTCACCTTGTCATAACATGAATTTCAATTTTAGTTTTGACTTGATTGGTATTGAATACCTACTAAGTATAAGCCACTGGGTTTAATAGTAAGCATACAAAGATGACAAAGAAATGATTCTTGCCCTCAAATAATTTACATTGTAATGGGGTAGTTAGACATATCCAAGTCAGATTTGATAAGTCCTGCCATAGAAATAAGAAACCAGTTTACTGAGGACTCTCAACTGGCTGAGATAAACACATAAAATTATTTCTTTTAATAATGAATCACTCAACTGTACTCTGTCTTTATGTCCACACAGGCTCTATTGTCTATGACTTTGAGAATGCCAAAAAATTCCCTTTATGCCCATCCACCTGGCAATCCTTTACTAAGCCATCTTTCCTTTCATTTAAAAAGTCACAGTCAGGGTTTTACGTTCATCCAGGAAACAAAATGTTAGTCTGCTTTTTCTATAAGCATCACCAAATTTTAAGACTAATTCCTTGAGGTCTCCATCCTCCTCTCTCTTGGGGAGGTTGGCTCTTCTCTCTTTATGAATATCAAAAACCTTAGAAGGTTCCTACCCCTTTCTTCCCCAGATTTCCTCTAAATTCACCGAGCAGTGGGGGCGTTAGTGGCAATGTCTATATTTGACCAATTCTGGGGTCTCTCACTGTGAAAGGTATGTAGTGCCTTCCTCCAATCCCTAGTCATTCCCTAGGATTTTTGATACTTCACTTTTTATTTCCCCCAGGTATGGACTCTAGTTACAATAGGGATACTGGCAACTATGGAACAATAAGAAAAATTCCATCTTAGCTTCCTTGTATGTTACCAGCTGTTTCTCCCTTGCTGCCTTTAAGATTCTCTCCTTGTCTTTAAATTTTTCCATTTTAATTATTATGTGTCTTGGAGTAGGCCTTAACCAAGGACGCAGAAGACCTGTACTCAGAAAACTACAAAACACTAAAGAAAGAAATCAAGGAACACACAAATAAATGGAAGCATATACTGTGTTTATGGGTTGGAAGAACTAACATTATTAAAATGTCCATATTACCCAAAGCAACCTATGGATTCAATGCAATCCTTATTAAAATGCCAATGACATAGTTTGTAGACTTAGAACAAATATTTCAAAAATTAATTTGGAACTAAAAATGATGCCAAATACCCTCAGCAATCTTGAGAAAGAAGTGAAAAATAGGTGGGATCACAATACCTGATATCAAATTATAATACAAGGCCACTGTAATCAAAACAGTCTGGTTCTGCACTTGCTCCACTTCTATTCAACATTGTCTTGGAAGTTCTAGCTATAGCCATCAGAGAAGAAAAAGGAATCAAAGGTATCCAAATTGGAAAGGAGGAAGTCAAACTGTCATTATTTGCAGATGATATGATAGTGTACATACAAAACCCGATGGGCTCCACCAAAAACTTACTCGACCTAATAAGCAAATTTAGCAAAGTAGCTGG
>PVIW01005840.1:65611-98402 GCA_004026585.1 Noctilio leporinus | reverse complement strand
ATAAAGATGAAAAAAAAAAAAACAAACCACATAAAACCAATGGTGAAGAGAAGGAAAACAAATTTCAAATCAATGATTTAAAATGTAAGGAAGAAATAGTCACAGAAAGTGGAAACAAGAATTGAAAAAAAATGAGGAAAGGCTTAGGAACCTCTGGGGTGACTTTAAGTATGCTAACATCTGAATTATAAGGGTGCCAGAAAGAGATGAGAAAGAGCAAGAAATTGAAAACTTATGTAAAAAATAATGAAGGAAAACTTTCCAAATTTGGCAAAGGAAATAGACATACAAGTCCAGAAAGCACAGAGAGTCCCAAACAAGCTAGACCCAAACAGTGCTACACCAAGACACATCATAATTAAAATGCCAAAAGTTAAAGATAAAGAGAGAATTTTTTAAAGAGATTTTATTCATTATTTTCAGAGAGAGGGAAAAGGAGAGAGGGAGAGAGATATCAATGTATGCTTGCCTTTCATCTACCTCCAGCTATGGACCTGGCTGGAGACCTGGCTTGCAACCTGGTTATGTGCCCTGGCTGGGAATTGAACCAGTGACCTTTGGGTTCACAGGCTGGCACCTTATCCACTGTGCCACCAGCCAAGAAAGAGAGAATATTAAAAGCAGCAAGAGAAAAGAAGAGAGTTGCCTACAAGGGGCTCCTATAAGACTATCGGCTGGTTTCTCAAAAGAAACTTTGCAGGCAACAAAGGCCTGGCAAGAAGTATTCAAAGTGATAGAAAGGAAGGAGCTACAACCAAGATTACTTCCATTTAGAATGGAAGAACAGATGAAGTACTTCCCAGACAAGGGAAAGCTAAAGGAGGTCAGCATCACTAACCCATTATTAGATAAAATGTTAAAGGGACTTAAGAAAAAGAAGATCAAAATTATGAACATTAAAAAGACAACAAACTCACAACTACCAACAATAGAACCTAAAAAATAAAAATGAAAACAAAAACAAACTAAGCAAACAACCAGAATAGGACCAGAATCATTGGTATAAGGGTCATTGGGAGGACTATTAGCTGGGAGGGGGAAAGGGATGAAATGGGGAAATGGTGTAGGGATTAGGAAAAGTAATTGGTGGGTACAAGATAGACAGGGAGACCCCTGGCTAGTAGCACAGTGGGCAAGGAGCTGGCCTGCAAACCTAAAGGTCGCTGGTTCAATTCCCCAGCCAGGGCATATAACCAGGTTGCAAGCCAGGTCTCCAGCCAGTTCTGTAGCTGGAGGCAGGTGAAAGGCAACTGTATATTGATGTTTCTCCCCTTCTCTTTCTCTTCCTCTCTGTCTGGAAATAATAAATAAAATCTTAAGAAAAAAAAAAAGATAGGGAGAAGTTAAAAATAAAAGAGGAAAGGCTGAAATCAGAGAACTTATATGCACAACCCATGGACATGAACTAAGGCAGATGAGACTGTGGGAGGGAATGGGGGTCTTAGGTGGAGGGTAGCAAAGGGAAAAGAATTTGGGACAACTGTAACAGCATAATCAATAAAATATACTTAAAAATCTCAATGGTTGAATAATAAAATATGAGACATTAAAAAGAAACTACAAATTGGTGTTACAGAAAAATCAGGGGGATGTAAAATACAGCATAGAGAATGTAGTCAACAATATTGTAATAACTATGTATGGTGTCAGATGGATACTAGATTTATTGAGGTGATCACTTTGTAAGTTACATAGATGTCTAATCACTGGGTTGTGCACCTGAAACTAATATAATGTTGTAAGTCAAATGTAATTTAAAAAATTAAATCATGTCAAAAATAAATAGTAAATAAAACTTATAAACCACAAACATAAAATAAAATAAATTAAAAAATAATAATAGTTCCAAGGTTGCTCTGCATTTGTAGCCCACCAGAAAGCAAAAACCTGATGGGACATTGTTATGGTCCAGGTCTGGAAGCAGTATTTATTACTTGACCACATTTTATTTGTTAGAATTCAGTCAAGTGGTGTTACTAAACAGCCAAAAGGGCTGAGAATGTACAGCTGTGTAGTGGCTAGTTAGGCTCCATTATTGGCTTGATCCCCCTGCCTTAGCTCCGAAGTTCTGAATGTGTCTATAAACTAAACTCTTGGTTCTCACACTGCCCTGCTACAAGTACTTTGAAAATTGCCCAAGCTGTCTGGCCACTAGGGAGTAGGTGGCAACTGGCAGTGCAGGCCGATGCAATGCCCCTACGAAAGGCCAGAGAAGAAGAATTGAAATACTAGTCATTCCACCAGATACCACATTAAACTAAGGTATTTTTTGTGCTTGTTTTCTCTGCAGCATGGGTAGGAGCCCTCTCAATGGGCATGATCTTCTTCTGTTCTCCCATTGTGAGTATATTTACCGATCGTTTGGGCTGCCGAATCACAGCAACTGCCGGGGCTGCTGTCGCTTTCATCGGCCTCCATACCAGCTCCTTCACCAGGTAAGGCTAAGAGTTGCTGGTCGTTTGCTTAAACCTGAGGGTTGGCTTACGCAAATTCAACTAGGGATACTCTTCTCCTTGCAGAACCCTCTGTGGTCTTTTCCATGTAGAATCCTTATTGTCCAGTGGGACTCATCTAAGTAGGGTGCATAGTGCCCATTGTTAGGGAATATCCCCAAAGAGGACCCAAGAGTTTTAAAGCAGTAGGAGGAGACTAAGTTTGGGAGTTCATACAGTTGAGCCCATGATGAGTTTTGGCCACTGAATGGCTGTGGAACAATTGATGTAAGTACCCTCTCTGGGCCTCAATATCTATATCTATAATAGGAGGAGATTAGACCAGGGTCCTTTCGAGTCCCTCCCAGCTCTGCCATTTTATTCCTTCAGTCTTATGCTGAAAAAAAGCTAATCTGAGCCCCAAGCTGTTTAACATTTCTGGCCCCTTTCAAGAATTTTTTGGCTGCCAATGCATGGATGGTTTGGGATGAATAAAGATTCATGTCTTGGGCATAAGAGGGAATGTTTAGCAGCATTCCCCATTGAGGTACAAACCCAGCACTGTGCTACCCAGCCAGGCCTAAGCTCAAGTCAAACTCTGGTCCTATTGGTTCTACTGGCAAAACTCAGTATTATCAGGCAAGGAGCCAACTACAGGTTCATTTTCTGTTTTCTTTCTGCCAGCCATGCAGAAGCATGTCTGTAGTTGAGGGGAGAAGTGAAAATCCTCCATCACAAACTGAGAAATATGGGATTCCATCGACTTTCTGCCAAAGACACTTTGAAAGTTATGGTACCTCCTACTTCCAATCTGCCTGGACTGGTATAGGAAAACACTAGCCTGGAGATACAGTTAGTTCGTCAGAGATTTTGCTTTCTGAGCTCTGCTCTCCAGAGTAGGGCCATGGTTATGTTCTTTAGGCCTAAGATTCCACTCATATCAGAGAGTAATAGTGTTCTGCCACAATGGGGCCCTTGGCGGATGAACCAGATTTCTTTATGACTTGAGCATTTCTGGCTGTCCAGCCTACCCTCCAGCAGAGCTTGGATCTGTCCTGACATGTTTTATTGACGCAGTCCCACCTAATTCAGACAGAGTTGGGGAAAACCGTGTCCTACCTGGAACCTGCTCAGTCCTCCCAGGGAAGCAGCTCCAAGCCCTTTCAGAACCTCTTCGGTGGTTGGCCTTGTTTGCCCTCGGCAAGCTAGTGTCTGGCTCCTTGTGGGGAGGAGCTAGACCTCAGAAGCAGCTCTAGTCTCGGCACCACACAGCAGAGGCCTGTTTTTTAAGGACGAGAATAGCAAGTGTAAACAAATTAGCAACATACGGATCCCATTTCCCTTCCAATCCACATGAGCTGTTACAGAAGGGGAAGGAGCTCAGGCGTATTTTCTTCTGGCACTGCTCTTTAAGCACATTGGAGTAGGCGTTCTGTCTCCCAGCCCCTAAGCACCCTCCCCCAACCCCTTTGCCTTTTCTGTAAGAACATCTTCAAAGCCAAGAAATTTTCTGGGTGGCTTCACATCCAGTGGAAAAATGGTTCTGCTTGTGGCTGGGGCTCCAACTCATCCTTCCTGTTGTTTGAATTAGGGCTCTGAATTCCTTTGGATGGTATGAGATGAAGCAGAATGCAGGCAGGCCTGCAGATGACTTGGCAAGCCTGTTGAGGGGCCTCCTACCTTGGGGTCCAGCTAGAAATAGATCTGCCACATAGTAACCTGGACAGAACCCCATGCCCTCACTGGCCTTTGCCTTACAGGTCTTACTTCTGTCCCTTAGACAAGACCCTTGGCTTGTGCCATCCCAATGAGTCCCTAGAATTTCATGGGAGCAGGCCCTAAGGAATCTGACAGAAAAGGAACAGTTGGCTTAGCTATGTGTTCCACATGAGGGCCACCCTTTTGAAACCAAAGCTTTTGCTAATACCCACTGAATACAAGCAGATGGAAAGCCCTGATAATGATTGCTGTGGTGGGAATCATAGGTGCAATCAGCATATCATCTCCGCAGCAAGTGGCTGGTCAAACTATAGCCTTCACATGGCCTTTTCCCTGCTGATCACTTTGCCCTCTGTTACAGACTTATGGTCACTGCAGGCCTAAGAGTTTTCAGCCAGAACCTGTGTTACTTTGTGAGAGACATAACTTTTTTAAGGCTCCGTTTCCCATCAAGCAGCTAGGCTACTCGGACTTTGGCTAGGTTGAGGATGGGCTATCTCTCAGGGGACCACCAGACATTCACTGAAGTACTAAGAGCTCTGAACATAGAGGAAGCCACTGAAGAGTTCTATGGAGGGTCTCAGCCTTCCAGAATCTTGGCTCCTTGCAGGCCTTTGTTGTTATTTGGGATAAAGCTTTGGCTACCAGCCAACCCATGATGTTTAGGTGGGCAGCAGGTGAAACTGTTCTCTCTAAAGCACCGTCTTACTCCTTGTAACCCCTTCATCCAGCTTTTGCATAGGCTGGCTCTGACTTTGTTTTGAACAATCCTTTCTGATTGGGGGCTGTGACTCAAAATAGAGTCACAAAGACCTGGAGCCAAGTAGACTTGGCTGATCCCCAGTTATGCTATCTTGGGTAAATTACTTTTACTTCGCTGAGCTTGCCTCCCCATCTGCAAAATGGGGATCAGAAGTCCTGCTTCTTGTCCGTTCTGGGGGTTAGTGGTAAGTGGGACTGTGGGTTAATGGTCGGGGGATGCAGGTTTGGGGATGGTGAATGGAAAAGGGCAGGTGAATTTTCTGGTCAGGCTGTTGAGGATAGCTCTTGGTATCTCTCCCACAGCTCACTAAGCCTGCGTTACTTCACCTATGGGATTCTCTTTGGCTGTGGCTGTTCCTTCGCCTTTCAGCCATCTCTCGTCATCCTGGGCCACTACTTCCAACGCCGCCTGGGTCTGGCCAATGGTGTAGTGTCTGCTGGGAGTAGCATCTTCTCCGTATCCTTCCCCCTTCTCATCAAAACACTGGGGGCTAAGATAAAGCTCGCCCAAACCTTCCAGGTGCTGAGTACCTTCATGTTTATTCTTACGCTGCTTTCACTCACCTACCGGCCCCTCCTGCCCAGCTCCCAAGACACCCCAAACAAGAGAGGTGTCCATACTGTGTGCCAACGCTTTCTGGCTCAACTCAGGAAGTACTTCAACATGCGAGTGTTTCGCCAACGTACCTACCGCATCTGGGCCTTCGGGATTGCTGCTGCTGCCCTTGGCTACTTCGTTCCCTATGTACATCTGGTGAGGAACATCAGGATGGGCCCACCCAACCCGGGCCCAAGAATCTGCCCTTAACCTGCCTAAAGCCCCAGAGGGTAGGGGTGGAGGATATCGAAAGGGCAAAACTGAGACCTTTGGAATAACAAACAGTAGCTGGAGGGACTCAAGAGTGGGAAAGAACACAGGTTCAGGGGAGACCTCAGTGGGAAGTAAGGGGAATTCCTTAGGAGAAAGCCCATGCCTATGGTTTCTCCCACTAAGTCTAGATAGATAGATTTTCAGAAGGTAAGCATCACTAGGGTATAGGAGCCTGGCCCAGATGACTGAAGGACAGTTTTCTAAAAGTGTGTTCAATGGAATGCTGGTCTTTGTGGTCAAATGATTTTGTTTAGGCAATAACATATATTAGATGTAGCAATCTTTTAAAGGTAACAAAACATCCTGCAATAAATCCTTCAGTTTTGTTTAACCAGCATCCACCCAATTTATATGGCCAAAGAACTGTCAGTTGTCATGTTATCTCCCATAGACCTCATATTTCTTAAAACACACTTTTAGAAGCGTACCTGAAAGTTGGTGGGTCCTTCTCCCCTGGGGAAGGGAATGGAGAGATTGTAGGAGAACCATTGGATTTTCTCACTTGTTAAGGCTGTATTTTGTCCTGCAAGGACTTATGAGGGGCTTGGAGACACCTACTCCTGTCAGCTATGTTCAGAAGCCCAGAATGTAGAGAGCCAAGGAATATACAGCCTTTTAGGTTCTTAGAAACAGCCATGGAGTTTGTCCCAGAGCTAGGGCTACAAGGAAAGGAATTCTTACTATGGTCCAGACAAGTAAGCAGTAGAGGGTTTTGTACATGCCAACAGTTAACCAGTCAGCTCCTCTTTTTTCTCCTGTCCTGGTTGGGGGGTGGTCTGATGCGATGCTTTTCAGATGAAGTATGTGGAAGAGGAGTTCTCGGAAATCAAGTACACCTGGGTGCTCTTGGTGTGTATTGGGGCTACCTCAGGCCTCGGGCGCCTTGTGTCAGGCCGTGTCAGTGACTCTATTCCTGGACTTAAGAAGATCTACTTGCAGGTGAGTGTGGCCATCCTGTCCACTGTAGCGAGGAATACTGTCACAGATGCTAGTTTGTCCCCACTTTTCAGGATAGAATGGTAGATTGTGTTATTGCTGTGCTCTGGGCCTCAAGTTTGACACCAGCTTGTGCAACATGGGAAAGTCAGTAAGTTCTTTGAACCTCAGTTTGCCTTGCTTTCAAATGAATACGATCATTCTTGTTCTGCCTATTTTGTCAGGATGGAATGAGGATGCAGTGAGAGCAGTATAAATGGAACCTCTAAGAACATTTTCAAAGAAAATTTTTATTAATAATGGCCATTCCATCCAAAAGAGGGAAAGTGAGGCCAGGAGTTAGATGCTGCAACCAATGAGGAGTGATCTCATGGCTACCATGCACAATCTTGGATGGTCTTTGGCCTGTATAACACCCTGTAGCCTAGTGTCTCTCTGCTGTAGGGCCAGGGCCAGGGCCAGCCCCAGGCCGAGGCCCAGGTCCATCATATCTTATACTTCCAGAGCTACTTGGCACCAAACACTGGCTGTTAAAGGTCATTCTCTTGGTTGATACACCCAAAAAGTATCAGAAAAGGCCAGACCACTCCCCTTCTCTAGGCCTCACTTGAGTCATTTGTGCAATGAGAATAATTCTTGCTTTTCCTACCTCACCTCACAAGTAAGGATGAAAACAATTATAGGCATGACCAGGCTTTGGGGAGTCAGAAAATGTTATAGCCATGCAAGGCTGTAATTTTTCTGATAGTGACACAAATAGCCTCATATTGTGGGCAAGAGACACAAGAGGCCACTTTCTGTGTGGATTGGTCTCTGGTCTGGCTTGAATACAGACTGCTACTTAAGCTGTCTATTTGACTACCTTATAGCAATATTGCCTTTCTGACCTGGTTCATGCTTTTTGCTCCTGCAGTTGGGTTTATTAGAAAATGCCTACATGTAAAACCCTTTGGAAGTGTAATGGCAGTGCCAGAAAACATGTAATCACAAATAATCCATCAGGAAGTGCTTGGGTTCTGACTCCCTTAAGAAAGCCCTAAAGTCATTTCCAAGGGGGCCTAAATATGCTTGCCGCAGGGATTTCTCTGTCTTCTAACAACCTCAAGGGTTTTCCTAAATACCCTCAGATGTCGTGGACAAAGTCTTCTGTTGTAGTTAACTCTGTGTTAGGTTTGCAAAAACTGGCGAATCTGCTTTGTAAGAGCTAGGGGTGCCCTTATGATGATTCATCTAGTTTAATCTCTCATTATACTGATGGAGGAACTGAGGGGAAGACATATAGCCAGTAGTGGCAGAGCTGAACTCCTATGTAATATTCTTTTCATATTCCACTTTACCCTAAGTGATGGAAGGAAGAGCCAAGTCCCAGAGATAATAGAAGACTTGACCAAAGTCAAACCAAATGCCTATAATTGAGATAAACCAATTATGAAAATTTGAATTTCTGTGCAAATATTAGCAAGTGCCTTATCTGGGTAGATTTCTGCATTAAAGTATGTGTGGCTTTTCCACCCTCTTCCACATTCCACCCCTGTGTGTCTTTCCTGCCAGTATCAGCAACTCCAAGATGACAAAGGGTACTGAAAATATGGGTAAGCTAGCACTGGGCTAGGGTTTTATCTTGAGAAGAGGCAGTAGCTCTTGCCTAGCTAGGAGAGAGGTAGGGCCTGAGCAGCTTTTGCTTTCTACTGAGCAGAGGGAGTTCCAATGAAAGCAGAGGCATTAGCTAGTCAGAACTAGCTGAGGGCCTTAGTACTTCTGCTGACCACTTACCCTACCCACACACCACTCTTTCCCCTTTTCCATTCTTATTTGACCCATTTTCACCACTTAAAATAATATAAAACAATCTTAGAATGTTGTGGCCAAAACAGTTAACTTGGAGTCCAACTCCCTTATTTCACAAATGAGGAACTGAGGCCTGGAAGGGAAAGTGACTTGTCTAAATTCATCCTGCTGGTATCTCAGGCTGAGAGCACAAGGCAATGGATGAACTTCTTTGTCCTGAGCTACTCAAAATACTCCATCACAGGAATTTGCCCCTCTTCCTCCCTGGGTGGAGGACTGGGAGAGGAAAGGAGTGTGTACATAGTTTCAGGGGTTCTAAGCAGCCATCCACTAGACTCTGTAGTTTCTACAATTGGAAAAGATGGATACATGTGTCTGGTGTCAAGCCCCTGGACAGCCTGTTGGAAAGGAAATGGTGACAACCTGCAGTACAGCCTCCTTTTGGGCCAATTCTTCTGGCCTTATTCTCAGTCCCAAGAGGGATTTTTAATTTCCAGACCTTGGCAGGGCCTCATAGAGAATGTTATGAGGAAGCTAGATACAATAGGTAGTAATTAAAGCTGATTGAAATCAGTTAATGGGGTCTTTTGTGTTATATAATTGTATTCTCTTAATTGCCATACCATTATGACTTGGTCATTGATAGGTAGGTCTGGTTTTATCTTACAGTCATACATGAATCTCCTAGAGAAAAAACTCAGGTATCTGGGTACTTATTCCTAGATTCTGCCCAAATATCCCAAAACAGCCTGGGAAAAGTTCAAAAGTTTAAAAGTCCCCCCATCAAAGAGATTTTCTCAATGGCATGGCCAAGACACTTCTTCTTCTTCTTTTATTTTAAAGATCTTATTCATTATTTCCAGAGAGGAAGGGAGAGAAGCAGAGAGTGAGAGAAACATCTATGTGTGGTTGCCTTTCACTTGCCTCCAGCCACAGACCTGGCTGGAGACCTGGTTTAGCAACCTGGTTATGTGCCCTGGCTGGGGAATTGAACCAGTGATCCTTGGGTTTGCAGGCAGGCACCTTATCCACTGTGCTACCAGCCAGGGCAAGACACTTCTAAAAACCAACTGATGAACCAACTCACTGACAGCAACAACATGGACTCAAAGTTAAATAGGAGCTCTCTTAAAAACTTTGAATCCTTTAATGTAGGACTTAGAAGGGGCCTAAGTAACTATTTAGTCCAACTACTCTTTCTGTTGGCACCCTGCTGCCTCATTTTATAAGTGGTAGGAATGAGACCCTGAGAAAGAAAGAATGATTTGCTATGTGGTCTTGACTGGCAAGCATAACATGACCAATCTCAAGTCCTTGCTCCTCTAGGTCATCTCCTTCCTGCTCTTGGGCCTGATGTCCATGATGATTCCCCTGTGCCGCGGCTTTGGGGGCCTCATCGTTGTCTGCCTCTTCCTGGGCCTGTGTGATGGCTTCTTCATCACCATCATGGCTCCCATCGCATTTGAACTGGTGGGCCCAATGCAGGCCTCACAAGCCATTGGCTACCTCCTGGGCATGATGGCCCTGCCGATGATTGCTGGGCCCCCCATTGCAGGTGAGGCTGATATTACAGGGAGGGTATGAGTATGGGAGTCCTGTCTTTCCTGGGCTGTAACTTTCCTAAGTACCTCTACTTAAAGTTCCTTTTTCTCTTATGCTCTGTTGAAGCAGCCCTGTCAGAGTGCATTGGTGAAAGAGAGCACATTATATGTGCATAGATTCATTTTGGAGAATAGGCTTTTCATGGCTACATATGTGCTTCAGTGGAGTTTTATTGTGGACATCATGGCTGATTCCAACAGGGTAGAGAGAGAAATAGGTTTGGCCTTTTTTGACCATTCTATTGAATGACATTTCTCTTCATAGGCAAGTGATTATTTGCAAGGTAGCTGGGCAGGAAGAGGAAACAAAATGTGCCCTCGTTTTGTCAAAACTTAGAGATACCCCTTCCTCTACTGGTTTTTGAGCTGAGCCTATAGAAGAGATTTGATTAGGGCATTATCCCAGAACTGAGCCAATGAGGCTCACTTTCAGTAGGCAGTAAGCAAAGTGTTGGCTTGCTATATTTCAGCACTCCCAGTTTCTCTCTCCACTCTTCAAGGACATTGTTGGTACCCCAGGAAACATAGGAAACAAGGAAAACCAACGGAAAGAGAACTTTATTTCCTTTCTTTAGGATTTATTGCAAATTTTAACTTATAGGCTAGCATTTCCTAGGCTGGCCAAGTGGACTAACTCAACAAAAGTTCCTTGAACACAAATTCTGTGCAACATGTTGTAAGGTGTTTGGTCATGTTGCATGACAGTTGCAAAAGCTTCCACACCCTTGTGCCAGTCACACTGTCCAAAGAGGGAAGGGAGCCTCTACCCAGCCACTGATCCCAAAGGTGGGTTCCAGAATCCCTATCTCTTTCCAGTTTGCTTACCTCCTAAGCAGCACAAGAGCCTGCTTGCCTTTCCTCATTACTGTTTCTGGGCTTATTTCTCCTATGAGGTAGCTCACATTAGCTTCTGAAGGTGAGCAGAGGAAGCCTAGCGTCCCATGCCAAACTCATCCATGGTATTCATAACTTAGAGGAACCCAGAGGGACCAACCATATCTTAACTGGAAGGAAGGATATACATACAGACCCTCTTAGGGCAAGTGGGAACTTAGGAGAAAGGGCAAATAGGAATTTGCTAGAATCATTCCATAAGAACATTTTTGTCCAAGTTTGGGGTGGGAGGGTATATTACTGTGAACCAAGACAAGGCTTGGCCATCTTCTGTGGAGTTCTTTTAAATTAGCTTCCTTGTTTAAAATGAACTTCATATCTAGGATACCTAGGAGTGACTAGAAGTTAGCTGTAGTTTCATGAAAGTCACAAATGGGTAATTTTAAGAAAAAAGTTTCGTCAGCTTCTTTCATAATGAGCATTGGCCTCAAGGGCCTGTAGCCCCAGTACCTTGGAGGAGTCACCTGCCTTTGTAAGAAAGGCTTGATTTATTATATCTAGAAGTATTTCTTAAAAAAAAAAAGATTTTATTTATTATTGAGAGAGAGAGAGAGAGGAAGAGTGGGAGGCCAAGAGGGAGAGAGACATCAATGCATGGTTGCCTTTCACCTGCCTCCAGCTACAGACCTGGCTGGAGACCTGGCTTGCAACCTAGTTATATGCCCTGGCTGGGGAATCAAACCAGCGACCTTTGGGTTCGCAGGACAGCAGCACCTTTCTATTGAGCCATCAGCCAGGGCCAATTTATTACATCTAGAAGTATTTCAACTGAGGGGGTTCCTTAGGTCAAAATTCTCTGTATGGATATTATGATGGCCCCTGGAAGAGGCAGAAAGCACCTTTGGGCAGTCGGGAAAAGCTGAACTTGACTTTTCTCTTTCAACTGTTTCAGGCCTCCTCCGTACCTGTTTTGGGGACTACCATGTGGCCTTCTACTTTGCTGGTGTGCCCCCAATAATTGGAGCTGTCATCCTCTTCTTCGTCCCTCTGATGCATCAAAGGATGTTCAAGAAAGAGCAAAGGGATTCCAGCAAGGACAAGATGCTGGCCCCTGACCCAGACCCCAGTGGGGAGCTGCTGCCAGGCTCCCCCACCCCTGAGGAACCAATCTAATGCCTCTTCCTTGTCATTGTGTGCTCCTCTCCAACCCCTACCCTTCACCCCACCCTGCTCAGCATTTACATTTTTTTTGCCACCAGCACAGCCATTCCCAAACCTATGCACACAGCATTTCAACCACCTGACTCTCTCTCCCTTTGGAGCCAAAGCTCCAGGTGTTCCAAACTCAGTAACCAAATTCTCTTCGTGATATGCCTTGAAACTTGCCTTGTCCTCCCAGGATCTAGAAAAGCTTTGGATCATCCCCTGGCCTTTAGAACCATTCCCTCTACTTTCTAACCCCTGGGGGGGAGGGGCATGGGGCCTCTTGGCTCCAGCTTGTTAGTCACCCAATAGAAGCAACTGTCAAAGGTGCTACTGTGTCCTCAGGAGCCTGGTGGGAAGACCCAAGCCTCTGTGTGCTGAGAAGCTCCTTGCCATCTTACCTTAGGAGCCACTAGTGGAGGGGCAGGGGGAAGGGCAGAGAGATAAAATGAGACAAGGGGCCTTGTTTAGCCTCAGTTTTTGAGGGTTGTGGCTTCCCGAGAACTGTGGGTGCTGTTTGTTTACAAGTGTATAGATAGTAACCCTATCATCTGGTTGATTAACAGTCTGCCTTCTTCCCTTCCCCCTTTTTTGCTTTACTTCCTCCTCATTTCTCTTCCCTTTCTATTTCTTTTTATGACTGTCATAGACAAATGGGTGCTAAAATAAAGGAGAGACCCAGAGCTGGGGCCAAGCAGCCTCACTTTGGCCCAGCCCACTCCTAATAATAGCCTCAGTCCCACTGATCTCAAGCTGAGCCACACCTCACCTTTTGGCTCAACTTTCTATAAATCATAGACTGGAAGAGTAGAATATCACATAGGGAAGGGGCCTTAAACAGCATTCACTGATTTTTACAGATTTCCCAGGCCAACGAATTAATCTGCAGGCCTTCCCAGCTCCCCATCCTTGTATCCATCTGTGAAAATGTGAAGAAATCCCTTTCATCTCAGCAAGCAGAGGAGGTCTGATAACAGGGAGATGGCATGGAATGGGGAGGGGGCAATAGTTATTGACCTGGCAAAGTGCTAATTCATGGCAAGTCAATATATCCACCTGGGCTAGGCCAGGAAAGAGATCGTTTTAGGGAAAATCCAATTCCCAACTTGGATCCCCAAAAGGTAGAGGCAGCAGCTACACAAAGGTTTGGACGATTTCCTTTCAGAAGATGAAACCTTGCTAGCCTTTACTAACTAATGTGTCTGTCCCCTCATGCTGTGCACCCTGGGTCACTCTGGTTAGCTGGCATTAAAGATGCCAGGAAAGGTAGATGCTGGACTACCTTCACCTTATAAAATAGCTGCCAGATGATTCCCTATGCCCAGATTCTAAGCAACAATCTTTCTGTGTCCTGCTAGCACAACTCACCTTATTAGGAGCTCAACCTTTCTCCTCACTCAGCCTCTTTGTGTCTTTTTCTCCCTATTCTGTGCCTTGGTCTATTGTGTTCCTATTACTCAAACTTTTTCTCATCTTCTTGCCAGGCATTCTTGGCTGTCACTTAGAGCTAATAGTAACTTGCCACCCCAATCCAGGGCCATCCTAGGGCCAGGAGGATAAGGTTGCCTGCCCCTTAGGGACTCCAAAGAAGACAGTGGTCCCTATCCATGAATTTTTGCATTACAAATAGGCAGCTGGGGTATTGTTTGTCTTAGATGGCCACGTCCAAGGCCAAAGTCCTCCTGATCCCCCTCCATTGGTCCCCATTCAGCACTTATCAAAGGAAAACACACTGATTTTTGGCTCTGTGGGTAGGAAGGGGCCTAATTACTATCCTAACAGCTCAAACAGCAGTGGAACAGGAGAAGCTGGGCCCCAGGAGAGACTATTGTAAATTTCCGAGCACCAAAACCCCTGCTCCCATTTCTTCTGCCCCACCCCTACCAACTCACTAGAGGGCAGTTCTGCAGGGCCTCCTTTGTTGCAGCTAAGAGGGAATAGCTCTTAAGAATCAGGCTACCACCTACTTCTCTCCAGATGAAGAAAAGTCATTCACAAGTCCCCAGTCTGCACTATCAGATGTCACATAATACAGCAGGGTGTCAATTTACTTCTTCTTCACGCATGCATGTGCATGTGTGGGCTTGTGTGCTTTTGGAGAGAATATTGGTTGGCGAAAGCAGCACAGTATTAATGTATAGGGTAGGATGCAGCCTCTTAGGAATCCATAGTCAAATCTAGAAGAATGAATAAAATTTGAGAGCTTGAGACCTGGTACTTTAATTAAATCCTCAAAAGGTTTGGAACAAAATAAACATCTAAAAATCTAGCTTTGGTATGTAAGTTGCTTGCAAGGGTAAAATAGCTTTAACCTGGTTAAATGGCAGAAAGTCTGGTTTCAGAGCTGAAATCTCATTTCAAATAAAACTTCTGCCAGGGTCTATAGTCTCTACGAGAACAGAGATTTGAAAATGAACTACATAGGGGTTTGAAGTTGGGGCAGGCTGTTCAGGGTTGGATTTTGAAGGGGGCCCTGAAGTGGAAAAGTGGTTATTTTGCAAAATGGGAACATGATTGGTTAGTGGCTGAGTGGGCATGGAGGCCTCACCAAGGTCACCATCATGTTGAAAATTAGCAAAGACCTCACAGTAATGCAGTTCAAGCCTCCCGTCCTCTCCTGTGTTACCGATGGGGGATCCTGAATGGACTGGTACGCTGGGTTTCCCCTGCCAGGCAGCAACAGAGACATTGACAGCGATGCAGAAGAGGCCTACAACAATGATAAAGTTCTCCAGGTCTATACTATGCATGAAACTGAAGTGGGAAAACTGAGGCGGAGAGAGTAGGAAGGGACCACAACGGGTTCACGCAGTTCGTCAGTGGCAGAGCAGGTTGAGACTTGAACCGAGGTAATCGACTTCCAATCCAGACCAAACCCCTCATTTTACAGACGAGAAAAAGTGTCCCAAGGAGGGGAAACTGCGTTGCCCACTTCATTCAACAACTGGGTAATGAGACCATTTCCATAAGAGTGTCAGCAGGAACAGCTCTGAGTAGAAATGAAATCTGATCCTGTCTTTTCATGATTACTCTCACTCCCAATTAACCCGTACTGTTGGTATTCTCTCTCCCTAAGCGCTCCAGACCTTCTTCATGCAGACTTGGCCTTAGAGAGCTGGTCCAACCTACTGCCTTTTCACCCCCAGAAACCAAGAGGCACAAATAAAATCCATCTCCCTGTGACCACACAATGGGCAAGGGAGAGAGGCAGCCAGGAGACTAGTTTCTTTGAGAGAGGTTGGTTTACCACCCAGCTCTTGACTGTTGTTGGGTTCTCTCCTGACTCAGTGCAGACATCCTTAGTGTGCCAGCCTCCCTGCCTCCCACTGAGACTAAGTCCTTTGTCCTGCTGCCTGACCTGGGGCTGTCACAGCAAAGGCTGTTTGCTCCTCCTCCCCTCCCCCAGTCGCCCTGGGGCGCCAGTCTGTTTGATCACTCAGGATCGTTAGATTTCAAAGCTGTGGAATCCCATAATTTTTATGACCATATGCTTTTCTCCAGGGCCTTTTCATGTCTGACAGCAGCTCCCTGCCACTTCACAGAAGCAGAGCAGGCCAGCTGACGGGTTACAGGGTCCCTGCTGTCTGGGAACTAGTACCTAGATAGGGCAGGTGCTGGTTTGAACTAGAGCCAGAGGTAAGTTTTGCAATTCTAATCAGCTGAAATGTGGAGAGACTCCAGGGGCACAAGGAAAACAATCCCCAGCTCCTGCAGGGGTTGAGGAGGTTTTGCTTTAGAAGGTTTTGTGATTCCTGCCTTTCAGCTCTCTCTAGTGGTCACCAAAGGCAGAGTTGCCCGCCTGGTTTTAAAGTCATTTCAGCAATATTTTCTAAAGACATGCTTTGTGACAGTCACTCTGCTAGAACCCATGGATCTCAGGAATGATGGGAACATAAGTAGAGAAAACAAAGCGAACAAACAGAAGGAGGAATTTGTACTATCTTCTTACTAAGACATTTTTTTCCTCTTCGGGACCCCAGAGGCCCTGAGCATGCCGATCTCAGCGCCTTTGGAGCAGGAAAAGACGACCGCGCCTCTTCCGGGACCTATAGGCCACAGCATTTCCCCTCTTCACCACCCTGTGACTGGCCTCCGCGGGGCCAGAGCCACCCGGAAAAACTAGGCGCTCCTCAGCACTGGTTTCTTGTTGAGCGGGAGTGGGATAAAATTAGCTGATTGCGCAAATCCAACAAGTGTGGAGCCCGCGTCCAGCTGGGGGAGGAAAGGGCAGAGCTGAGCACCGCCTGCTCCTTGCCGGTTCAGCCAGAGACAGCCTAGTGCCTCCACGCTCCCGGCTCCCACCATTAACGCCCCAGGGATAGGGGCTAGAGATGCGCAGGTGGTGACCGCAACTCTTGTTTCTACCGCACACCCACCCTACAGCGCCCTCGCAGCTACTGGGCCCTGGGATACTGGAATTGGGGTGCTAGGCGGGTACCGTTTTCCACCAGATCTCCACGCCCACCCCATATCCCAGGAATGCCTGGGGATGGAAATGAGGCTGGGGAGGGGGGTGTCCATCCATTTCGCCGTCTGGGAGGGGTAAGGACTTGGGAGAAGGGCCACAGAGATCCATCTGCCCCTGCTACTCAGACCGGAATCAAGCCCGCCCTGGACAGCCACCTTTCCCGCCCAGGGTAAGGGGACGGGAAGGAAGGTGGGAGGTCGCAGTCTCAGTCACCCAACTGTCTATGGAGCCAGAGCCAGATGGATAGAGTGCAGCTACCCTGTGTCCCGGGCTCAGCTGCTCCTTGATCTCTCACCCCCAAGGCCCTGCACCAGGGACTGCAGAGCGCCTGCGTCCTCGAGGGAATCTGAACTGGGTGGGTGAGAAATAGGTGCCCCTACCAGACTTGGCCCTAAGGCCCCAGTAGCAAGTGGAGGTCCTAAGTGATTCCAGGCAGAAGGCCAGGCAGAAGGCCAGTCAGGTTGAGGGGACTGGAGGCAGGAAGCGCCTGCAGGATATGCTCAGGTCAGAGCAGCCCTCATTCCTACCCTTCACCCCCAGGCTGGATCTGCGGGGCCACCTTCTCCACGCAGCTCAGCACAGTGGAGCTGCTTGTGCCCCAAAAGTGGTCCACCCATCAACCACCCCCCTCCCTAGTCACCATAAAAGCTTTCCCAGAACTCCCAGGGGCAACCATGGTGTTGGGAGCTGCCAGCTCAGGCCCACTCCCTGGCCGCACAGTCCCCAGACCCTACCCAGTGAGAAGGCGAACACGCCCCACCCCCACCCCAGTGCGCACCAGCTGTCTTACATCCACAGGGGTCAACTAGTGGCGGGATTTCCTACCAGGATGGCGAGAAGGACCAGAATGGCTCTAAGTCGGTCCCTCCCCAGTTTGCTCCACCAGCCTGCTTTCTTCAGCTGGTGGCCTAAGTGAGGTGAAGGAGGGCGGGGGACCAGGGTAATCACATCCACTCCCCTACCACATACACCCTCCCTCCCTCAAGGTGAAGTCTTGGGTGGGGGCAGGCTTGCAGATCCTTAGGTCTGAAAGCCTTGTAAAGGCCAGTTTCCTTCTGTCAGCCTGAGACCTTCCAGCTACCTGCCTCCTCATTCTCCTCCTCCCCACCCCCACACATGTGCACAGATGCACAGATACACTCCATCCTTCAGCTCCATGAACACAAGGGCCTACTTCCCTACCTCTAGCATATCTGGGCAAAGGCCTCCTTCAATGGAAACAGGGTGTTCTCACCTTTGGGTGGGCAATTTGTAATTCACAGGTGCTCCCATGTCCCTCATCATACTTGATTGACCCTCTTCCCAACCCTGGGAGGCACTGCTCTTATGCCTGTTTTACAGATTGGGAAAGTGAGTCTCAGAGGGAGAACGGAATGCCAGGTTTCAAACCTCTCCTCCAAGGCTTTTCCCAGCCCATCTCACGAAAAAGTAAGGAAGTGAATTTCTCTTTTCCCCTGATCTCTCAGAAAGCCTGCTTGCTGCTGCTTCTGGATTCAGCACCTACTACCCCAAGGCCCACTTTGCTTCCCACCCTACAAGCAAAGCTCTGAGTAGCGTGTAGCACCAGAGCCCAAGATGAAGATGAAGGCAGCAGAAGCTTAGCCAGAGTCTTTGTACACTGCCCACTCTCCCACCTTAGCCTCTTCCATGGAGGGGGAGCCAAATATGGAAGAAGAATTAGCAGTCTTTGATCTGTCTTTCCCTGAGAGTGGATGTAAAACTACAAAATGTGCTGTTCTGTGCCTTACTCACTACTACTCTCATTATTCAATAATGCTATCACAAGTAAGGGCTAATTTCCAGGGCCTTTCTTGGTGTCAAGGCTCTCAAAAGGTCCCTTGTGTGGGCTGGTTATTGGGAAGGGGCATGAGAAACTATTCTTGGGAGGCCCTGCTTTCATGGGAAAAGATTCATGTATCTAAGTGGTCAATACAACTAGCTCAGAGGCTCCCTCTCTTCTACACTTCCAGTGCTTTGCCAAGCTACATAGGGGCGATGGGAAGAATAGCAACTACATGCAGTTAAGTGTAGGGGAACTCCCATGGCAGCACTTGGAGAAAGGGAAAATAGAGAGCATGCCCAAACCCCTGACAACACACCTTGGTGAGGCAAACTTGTTCTCACTATGCCTCTCAGCAACTGTGGCTATTACCATCTTCACCTTCCCTGTCCCCAGTCGAGAGAGCCTGTCTATCTGCAGGGGAGCTTGGTTTCATCTAACATCTCCCATCCCTTAGTATCACATTGTTTGGTGGGCTCTAAATTTCCAGATCCCAATAAGTACTAGCCTTTCCTTCAGGGGAATAGCTTTAAGAATCCAAGTCAAGCCTTCTACTGTTTGAACGTTGGGTCTGGCATGTAGGAAGAGCCAAGTTTCAGGGAAAGTCAAGTTCAAGTCAAAGCCAGTTCCTATGTAGTACCTCTAAATAGCTGTAATTAGTAATATCCATGAGAACTTTAAACATTATATTGACAGACCACAGGGTCTACTAACAACCTTACTTCAATTCCCTTTTTTTCTAGTCAACTGAGTTCTTTCTTCATAATCCTTTGTCAACACAGTTAAGGACTGTCCTACCAGGAGGAAATCAAAGACCCAAAGAAGGCCAGAGTTGAAATGGTGGAAAGCTCTAGATCCAATAGTTTTTACATTGCATCCTGTGATTCTGGCAGAGTCACAGAGGAAGTTCAAAGTCCACTAAAATTTCTGGGACTGTTTTTTCCCTATTACTCTCATGAGCAACAACAAACCTAACAAGACCTTAAAGGGCACAGGACCAGGTTGCAAGCCTAGTCTCTAGCCAGGTCCCTAGCTGGAGGCAGGTGAAAGGTAACCATACATTGATATCTCTCTCCCTCTCTGCCTCTCTGTCTCTCTGCCTCTCTCCCTTCCCCAAAGAGACTCACACCAAGACAAATCATAATTAAAATGGCAAGGATTAAAGACAGAGAGGAAATCTTTAAAGCAGCAAAAGAAAAAGTTAGTTACCTAAGAGGGTGTTTCCTCCTGACAGCTGATTTCTGATTTCTCAACAGACACTTCAGGCCAGAAGGGATTGGCATGAATATTCAAAGTGATAAAAAGCAAGGACCAACAACCAAGATTACCCAGCAAGGCTATCATTTAAAATTGAAGGAGAAATCAAGAATTTTTCACACAAGAAAAAACTAAAGGAGTTTATCAACACCAAACCATTATTATAAGACATTTTAAGAGACTACTTGGAGAAGAAGAAAAAAATAGGAACATAATTATAAAGAAGAAAACAGTAATAAATATGAGTATGTACTTATCAAAACCACTATAAATGTAACTGGATTAAATGCTCCAATCAAAAGATGTAGGGTGGATGAGTGGATACAAAAGCAAGATCCATATATATGCTGTGTACAAGAGACCCATCTCAGAATGAAAGACACACACAGACTGAAGGGATAGAAAATGATATTTAATGCAAATGGAAATAAAATAATAGGTAGCAATACTTATATCTGACAAAATAGACTTTATAAAAGGTGATAATGAGATAAAGAAAGACATCACATAATGATAAAGGGAACAATCCAACAAGAGGATATAACCCTAGCAAACATGTATGCATCCAACATAAGAGCACCTAAATACATAAAGAAAATCTTGGTGGACTTTAAGGGAGAGATCTACAGTAATATAGTTATAGTAGGGAATTTTAACTCCCTGTTACATCAATAGATAGATCTTAAAGACAGAAAACCAACAAGGCAACAGTGGCCTTAAATAACATACTAGACAAGATGATTTATTTGATAGTTTCAGAGCATTGCACTCCAAAGCAGAAGAATATACAGGGTGGGGCAAAAGTAGGTTTACTGTTGTGCGTACTTGAACCACAGAATTTATTCTTGTATTACATTCTTCTTTTTAAAAAATTATCAATCAAGGATATGTTCATTGAAAGGGAGAGAGGAAAACACTGATGTGCCCTGACTGGGGATTGAACCTTTTGGTGTATGGGATGATACTCCAATCAACTGAGCCACCTGGCCAGAGCCCATGTACCTTATTTTTAAATGCACATAGAACATTTTCTAGGATAGACAGCATGTTAAGAGATGAAAATCTCAATGAATATAAGAAAATGCAAATCATATCAAGTATGTTCTCTGACCACAATGGTATGAAACTAGACATCAATTATAACCTCCCAAGCACAAAAACTCATGCAGGCTAAATAACCTGTTAATAAACAGTGGGTGGGTCAACAATAAGTTCAAGGGAGAAATAAAAAATACCCTGAGACAAATGAAAACAAAAACACAACCACCCAAAATCTATGGGATACAGCGAAAGCAATCCTAAGAAGGAAATTCATAGCATTACAGGCCTACCTCAAAATACAATAAAAATCTCAAATAAACAATCTAACTGTACAGCTACAGGAACTAGAAAAAGAACAAAAAGTAAAGCCCAAAGTGAGTAGAAGAAAGAATATAATAAAGGTCAGAGCAGAAATAAAGGAAATAGAGTCTCAAAAGGAAAAAAGATCAATTATATCAACAACTGGTTCTTGCAAAGATAAAAATAATTAAGAATCTATTAACCAGACTCATCAAGAAAAAAAGAGAGAGACCCCAAATAGATCAGAAATGAAAGAGTAGAGGTATTAGCTGGTTACACAGAAATATAAAGAATTATGAAAAAATATTACAAACAACTATTTGCCAATAAATTGAACAATCTGAAAGAAATGGATAAATTCCTAGAAATACACAATCTTCTAAAACTACATCAAGAAGAAACAAAATCTGAACAGATTAATTACAATTAATGGAATAGAAACAGTAAAAAACAAAAAACAAACAAAAAAAAAAAGACTCTAGGCAAACAAACCTCCTAGACTGGATGGCTTCACAGGTGAAGTTTACCAAACATTCAAAGAAAACCTGACACCTATTCTTCCCAAACTACTTAAAAAAATTCAAGAGAGCAGGGAGGCTCCAAAGACAATTTTACGATACCAGCATTATCTTAATTCCAAATCCAGATAAACACACTGCACAGGAAGAAAATTACAGGTTAATATCTCTAATGAACATAGATGCTAAAATTCTCAACAAAACATTGGCAAACTGGATCCAGGAATACATTACAAAGATCATACACCATGATCAAGTGGGGTTTATTCCTGGGAAGCAACATTGGTATAATACCTGAAAATCAATAAGGTGATTCACTATATAAACAAAATGAAGGATAAAAATCTATGATCATATCAATAGATACAGAAAAAGCACTTGATAAAATCTAGCACCCAGACCTGGCCTGTGTGGCTCATTTGGTTGGGTGTCATCCCACAAAATGAAAGGTTGCCGGTTTGATTCCTGGTTGGGATATATACCTGGGTTCTTGGTTTGGTCCCCTGATGGGGTGTTCGCCAGGGGCAACTGATGGATGTTTCTCTCTTTCATCAATGTTTTTCTCCCTTGCTTTGTCCCTCCCTTCCCCTCTCTCTATAAATAAATAAATAAATAAAAATTTAAGACCCAGCAACCACTTATGGTAGAAGCCTCTCAGCAAAGTGGGAATAGAGGAAACATACCATAATGTAATAAAGGCCATATATGACAAATGAAAAGCTAACATCATATGAATGGGGAAAAAACTAAAAGTGTTTTCCTTAAAATAAGAAACAAATCAGGGGTATCCACTTTCATCATTCTATTTCAACATAGTACTGGAAGTCCTAGCTAGAGCAATCAGACAAGATGAAGGAATAAAAGGCATCCAAATTGGATAGGAAGAAGTAAAACTGTCATTATTTGCAGATGATGTGATGCTGTATCAAAAGAGCCCTAAAGATTCCACCAAATACTATTAGACCTGATACATTCAGTAAAGTAGCAAGATACAAAATACATTTTCAAAACTTGGTTGTATTTTTATACAGCAATAATGAACTATCAAGTGGAGATTAAGAAAATAATCCCATTAACAATTGCCTCAAAAATACCTAGGAATAAATTTAACCAAGGAGGTAAAAGACCACTTTCTTATACTATATACAATAATAAACTCAAAATGGATTAAAAATTAAAGTCTCAAGGTCATAAAACTCATAGAAGAAAACATAGGCAATGGAAACAAAAGAATAACAATAAACAAATGAGACTTCATCAAACTAAAAATTTTTTTTTGCATAGCAAAGGAAACCATCAACAAAACAGAAAGACAACCTACTGACTTTGAAAGGGAGGGTATTCTCCAAAGATATATCTAATAAGGGGTTAATATCCAAAACTTATAAACAACTCATACAACTCAACACCAATAAAACAAATAATCCAGTTAAATAATGGGCAAAGGACCTAAGCAGACACTTCTCCAAAGAGGACATACAGAAAACCAATAGATATATGAAATGATGCTCAATGTCACTAGTTGTTAGAGAAATGCAAATTAAAACCACAAATTAAAATGAGATATTGCTTCACAGTGGTCAGAACAGCTGTCATCAAACCCACAAACAAGAACTACTGATGAGGTTGTGGAGAAAAGGGAAACCCTGTGCACTATTAGTGGGAATATAGATTGGTAAAGCCACTATAAAAAACAGGATGAAGGTTTTTAATAAAAATTAAAAATGGAACTGCCTTATGACCCAGCGATTACACTTCTGGATATATACGAAGGTCTGTCCTGAAACTATTAAGCCAACGCCAATATAATTAAAATAGTTTGTGCAGCCAATACTTTTGGGACATATCTCATATAGTATATTGGAAGAAATCCAAAATACTCATTTGAAAGAATTGCTGCACCCCTATGTTCATTGAAACATTATTTATAGTAGCCAAGATATGGAAACAGCCCAAATGCCCATCCATAAATGAGTGGATAAAAACAGCTGTGGTACATATATATAATAGAATATCACTCACCCATGAAGAGAATGAAATCTTACCATTTATGATGCCATTGATGCACCTAGATGGCATTATGCTAAGTGAAATAAGCCAGTTAGAGATAGACAAATACCATATAATTTCACTTATATGTGAATCTAAATAACAATATAATTGAACAAACAAAACAGAAACAGATGCATACGTAGAATAGATTGATGGTTGCTAGAGTGTGGTGGTGGTGAGGGAACTGGGTCAAAAAGGTGAATGGATTGAGAACTACAGATTAGTAGCTACAAAATAGTCACAGGATATAAAGTACAGCCAAGGGAATATAGTCAATAATATTTTAATACCTATATATGGTGCCAGGTGGAAATATTTGTGGGAACACTTTGTAAAGTACAGGTGACCCCTGTATAACATGGCACTTCTATAACATGGTTTCTCTCTAACACGGTTTGAGAATTAGCAAGATCCCCAAACAACACAGAACATAACAAGAGCTGTTAAGAGCAAAAGAGGGGGACAGAGGGGAGCAAAAAGGGGATGGATGTAATACAACAACAATAAAATTTTTAAAAAAAGAGCAAAAGATATCTCATTTGAAATTTTTCATTCAAGTGTGAATGTTGTATCAGATTTGCCTGCAGAATTTTAAAATTCATTAGAATTTTAAATCAATTTTGTTCATGGAGGTATTAAGTACATACATTTAAAATTTTTGTGCGTTTCTTTTTACTACATTATACATAGATTATAATTTTTCAGGTATTATTCAACCTTTTTAAAAGAAATGTTAATTATCTTTTTCATTTTTGTGAATTAATTTTTAGCCCTGAACTATGTCTGGTGGAAATTTTTAAAACTGCCTCTTAAAAGATATCTCATCTCACCAGAACAAAAATTACAGATTTAGATCAACTTGACAAAGGGGAAGCCTGGGTATCATATGTTGCAAAAACCTTGGATTAAAATGAAGCAAATCAAGATATTTCTCTTAATTATAAAAATATAATAGTATATATTTTTAAATTTTGGAACCTAACTCCCTTTTTTATACTAGTTCTTTGCTTCATATAGCATGGATTCACATAACATGACTTTTTTTTAGGAACCTAACAACTGTGTTATACAAGGGTTACCTGTATATGATTATCTGACCACTATGCTATACACCTAAAACTAATACAAAATAATATTGAATGTCCATAATTGAAAAGAAAATTAAAAATTAAAAACTGATGAAATGAAAACTAAATAAATAATAAAATAACTAAAATATGCATAATGTGTTTTCTCAGTATAATAGAATCAAATTAGAAGTTGAAACTAGGGGAGTGGGTGGGTGGGGAAGGGGACAGAGGGGAATAAAAAGGGGATGGATGTAATACAACAACAATGAAAAAAAAAATCCAAACCAGAAAAATAGGAAAATCTCTAAACAGGTGAAAATTAGACAATTCACTTCTTAACAACTGAATGAAAGTTAACATATAACATCAAACAAAATATGTGGTAATCAGTTAAAATAGTAGTGAGAGGGAAGTTTATAGTACCAAATGTTTATATTTTAAATTAAGAATGGTCTTAAATTAATAATTTAAGTTCCTATCTCAGAAAGTAGAGAAAGAAGAGCAAAATAAGAACAAGCAGCAGGAAAGTAAAAGGCAGATATCAATAAAACTGGAGAACAATAAAGAAATTCAATAAAACAAGAAGTCAGTTATTTGAATAATCAATATTATAAACTTCTTTAAGACAGAATACACCCTAGCTAGGTGGCTCAGTTGGTTGGAGCATCATCCACTATACCAAAAGGTTGCTGGATCCTGAGTCAGTGCCCATATGGGAGGCACCTGAGCCATGTTTCTCTCTCTCTCTCTCTCTCTCTCTCTCTCTCTCTCTCTCTCTCTCTCTCCCCCCTCTCCTCTCCTCTCCTCTCCCTCCCTCTTTTACCCACCTCCATCTCTTCCTCTCTATCTCTCTAAAATCAATAAATATATCCTTGGGTGGGGATTTTTTTAAAGGCTAAATAAAAAAGGGAAGACCTTCCCCGGCTTGTGTGGCTCAGTTGGTTGGGGCATTATTCTGTAATTGAAGGGTTGCAGGTTTGGTCCCTGGTCAGGGTACGTACCTAGTTTGCAGGTTCTGTCCCAGTCTGGGCGTGCAGACAATCACCTTCAGGGCATACATGGGAAGCAAGTCTCTCAATGTGAGAGACTGCTTATCTCTCACATTGATGTTTTTCTCTCTCCCTTCCCCCAGACCCTCTAAAAGCAATGAAAAATGTCCTTGGGTAAGAAATTTTTTTTTTAATTTTTAAAAAGAAACTATAGAACCCAGGACCTCAGCTCAGATCTATTGGATAATGATGATCTGCATTGAGAGAGGGAAAACCCAAGTCATCAATATCGAATAAAATGAGAGAGATTATTACAGATCTTGCAACAACGTAAAATACAATAGAAAAAACTTCTGGTCAAAATGGAGGCATAGGCTGACATGCTTCGCCACCCTCCACAATCATAAGAAGAAATACAACTACCTCAAAACTAGAAACAACCAGGACCACGAGAAAATTGAACCGCATGGAAGACCACAAAGATACAGAGAAGAAATACTCATCCAGACAGGTAGGAGGGGTGGAGCCACAGCAGAGAGAATAGAGAATGTGATTTGGTGGCAGTGGCAGTTGTGGCAGCAGCAGCAGCAAGGCAGTGGCTGTGGCTGGCCAGCAGAAAGTGCAGTCAACACACATCATAAAAGTTGGGAGGGACACCTGGGAAGTGATCCCAGCCCCAGACCAGACTACACAGCTCATGGTTCCAGTGAGGCCAGGGAAAATAAAGCCTCATTGCTTCTGACTGTGAAAACCAGTGGGGGTTGGGGTGGCAGAAGAAACTTCCGGTCTCTCAGCAGAGTCCATTTGTTTAGAGGGCTCCAGGCTCCTAAAATGTTCATAAACCCACCCACTCTGGGAACCACAACCAGAGCAACAGCTAGAGGGACACTAGTCACATACAGGAAGCAGGTGAAGTGACTAGAAAAGGGATGAGTACCAAGCAAGTGGTATTGTTCCCTCTCTGGCTCTTCTGTCATGTCTAGCTCCATAAGGCTGTGAAACCAGTTGCCCAGTACTGATGAACACCTAAGGCTCTGCCCCTTACAACATAACAGGTGTGACAGCTCTAAGACAGAGAGGCAAACACAGGAGTCAAGTTGAGAAGATAGAAAAGTATGGCCCAAAAGAGGAGACGATCAAGGTTCTAGTGGGAGAACTAAGTGATGAGGAGACAGCCAACCTAATATACACAGAGTTCAAAACACTGGTGATAATGATGCTCACAGAAATGACTGAGTACAGCAAAGACATAAGGGAAAAAGTGAATGCTATACTACGTGAAATGAAGAAAAATCCACATGATACCAATAGTGAAGAAAAGGAAGCCTGGGTTCAAAGCAACAATTTGAAACATAAGGAAAAAAACAACCAGTACAGAATGAGGAAATAAGAATTGAAAAAAATGAGGAGAGGCTTAGGAACATCTGGGACAACTTTAAACATACCAATATCCAAATCATATGGGTGCCAGGAGAAAAGGAAGAGCAAGACACTGAAAACTTATGTGAAAAAATAATGAAGGAAAACGTCCCCAATTTGTCAAAGGAATAAACATACAGGTCCAGGAAGAACAAAGAGTCCAAAAAAACCTAGACGCAAGGAGGACCACAATAAGACACATCATAATTAAAATGCCAAAGGTTAAAGATAAAGAGAGAATCTTAAAAGCAGCAAGAGAAAAGAAGAGAGTTATCTACAAACGAGTTCCCGTAAGACTATCAGCTGATTTCTCAAAAGAAACTTTGCAGGCAAGAAGGGACTGGAAAGAAGTATTTAAAATGATGGAAAGCAAGAATTTACAACCAAGATACTCTATCCAGCAAAGCTGTCATTCGGAACGGAAGGGCAGATAAAGTGCTTCCCAGACAAGGTAAAGCTTAAAAAGTTCATCATCACCAAGCCCTTATTATATGAAATGTTAAGGACTTATTTAAGAAAAATAAGATACAAATTATGAACATTGCAAAATTTTTTAATTAAAAAAATTTAATTATGAAAAAATTTAAAATTAAAAATTATAAAATTTAAATTGAAAAGTTTATGAAAAATTTTAAATTATGAAACTTAAATTTTTTAATTATGAAAAATAAAAAAATATATTTAAAAATTTATGAACAACAAATTTACAACTATCAACAATTGAATCTAAAAAGCAAAAATAAAAACAAACTAAGCAAACAACCAAAATAAGAACAGAATCATAGGTATGGGAGTCATTTAGAGGGTTATCAGCTGGGAGGGGTAAGGGGGAGAAAAGGGGAAATGGTGTAAGGATCAAAAAGCATAAGTAGTAGGTATGAAATAGACAGGGGGATGTTAAGAATAGTATAGGAAAGGGTGAAGCCAAAGAACTTACATGAACAACCCATGGACATGAACTAAAGTGGGCGGGACTGCTGAAGGAAAGGGAGATACGAGTCGAAGGAGAGCAAATGGAAAAATAATTGGGGCAACTGTAAAATCATAATCAATAAAATGTACTTAGAAAAAATACTAAATCACTACAAAATAAAATGAAACAGCATAAAATAATATAAATAACTTTACACTCATAACTTCAATAACTAGAGGAATTTGATAAATTCCTCATAAACCAAACTATAAGAACTCCATCAGGAGCAGATAGATTACCTGAATAGTCCTATAACCACTAACTAAAGAAACTGAGTTGGTAATTTATAAGCTCCCCAAAAGAAAAGCCTATATGTACGGATTCATTAGAAATTTTTACCAAACATCCAAGGGAGAATTAACAGCAATTTTACACAATCTCTCCCAGAAATCAAGGTCATGACACTTTTTCCAACTTATTTTAATAGGCCAATAAAAAACCAAGAAAGAAAACTACAGACCAACATTCCTTTTGAGTACGGATGCAAAATTCCTCAGCAAAATATTAACAAACCAAATCCAACAATGTATCAAAAGAATTTATACACCAGGTCCAAATGGGATTTATTCCAGGCATGTAAGGCTATTTCAACATTTGAAATTCAATCCGTGTAATGTACTATAACAACAAGTTAAAAATGGAAAATCACATGATACTATCCATTAGTGCAGAAAAAACATTTGACAATATCCAACACTCATTTATAATTAAAGACTCTGAGCAAGTTATGAATGCAAGGTAAGCACTTCAAGTTCATAAACAGCATCTATAGCTTCTAAAGCTAACATCATATTCTATGGGAGAAATACTTTATGTTTTCCTGCCAGGAACATGGCAGTGGTGTTCATTTTCATCTCTTTTATTTAACATGGGACTGGAAGTTCTAGCCACTGAAATAAGGCAAGGAAAAGAAATAAAATGCATATGAGTTGGAAAGGGAAAAATAAAACTGTCTCTATTTGCATATTGATAGGACTGTCTACATAGAAAACCCCCAAGAAACTACAAAACCTTAAATAATTGAATTCAGCAACACTAGTGTAAAAATCAACACAAAATCAGTTATATTTCTATACATATACTGTTAATGAATATGCAGAAACTAAAATTGAAAACACAGTAACATTTGCAATCTTTACAACGAAAATAAAATACATAAGTATACACTTAATAAAACATGTACTGAATCTGTATGCTGAAAATTTCAAAATGCTGAGAAAAGAAATCAAGGAAAAATAAATAAATAGGGAGGCATAATGTGTTCGTGGATCGGAAAACTTAACATAGTAAAGATCTATTTTCTCCAAAATGATATAGAGTTTAAATCTCAAATCTTATCAAAATCCTAATAAGACATTTTTGTAAATATGAACAAGATTATTTGCAAATATATATGAAAAAGTAAAAGAATTAGAATAACTGGAACAATTCTGAAAAAAAAAAAAGAATAAAATGAATCACTCTATCCGATGTCAAGACTTATATAACCATTGTAATCAAGACTGTGTGGTACTGATAGATGGATAAATATATGCAACAATGGAACAGAATAGAGAACCTTGACTTAGTGCCATGCAAGTATGATCAACTGATTTTTTTAACAAAGGTACAAAAGTCATTTAATGGAGAAATGATAATCTCGTTAACAAATAGTGCTGAAGTAATTTGATATCCATAGGCAAAAACAAAACAAAACAAAAAACCCTTTTGACTGAAACTTATGGCTATACAAAAATAAACTGAAAATGGGATTATACACTTAAATGTAAAACTACAACACTTTTAGAGAAAAACATAGGAGAAAATCTTCAGGACTTAGGGTTTGAAGAGGAGTTTCTTATACATGACACCAAAAGTACAATCCTGAGGGGGGGGAAATGACAAATTAGAGTTCATCAGAAGTAAAAAGTTTGCTATGCAAAAGATGCTGTTAAGAGGCTAAAGCACCCTGGCTGGTGGCACAGTGGATAAGGTGCCGATTCCCAGCCAGGACACATAACCAGGTTGCATGCCAGGTCTCCAGCCAGCTCTGTAGCTGGAGGCAGGTGAAAGGCAACTATACATTGATGTCTCTTTCTCCTTCTCTGCCTCTCTCCCTTCCCTGCTCTCTGAAAATAATAAACAAAATCTTAAAAAAAAAAAAAAAAAGAGGCTACAATGTGAGAACTGGGGGACAATCAACCAGTTGATTGTCTACACAATGTGAGAAAATATTTACAAACCATGTATCTAACAAAGGACTCATATCCAGAATATATAAATAAAACTCAACAGAAAAAATGATCCAGTTAGAAAATAAGCAAAAAGTAGGAAGAGACATTTCACTGAAAAGGAGTTATGTATGGCAAATAATTACATGAACTGATGTTCAACATTAATTTAAGAAGATATAAACTAAAATTACAGAGGTAACATTATATAGAACAGCTGAAATAACAAGTGGTGACAATACCAAATGATGACAAGGATGTGAAGAAACTGTATCTCTCATACATTGATATGGAAATTAAAAATGCTACAGCCACTCTAGAGAACAGGCTAGCAATTCTTTTTTAAAAAAGCTAATCATACATTTACCATGAGACCCAACCAACTACACTCCGGGCATTTGTCCCTGAGAAATGAAAATTTATGTCCACACAAAGCCTGTATATATTGTTTATAGCATTATTTATAATAGTCCAAATCTGGAAGCATCCAAAGTGTCCTACAATTATAAACTGCAGTTCATCCATATGATAAAATACTTTTTAGCAATTAAAAGGAACATGCCACTGATACAAGCAATAATTTGTGTGGGTCTCAAGGGCATGAGGCTGAATCACAAAACACCAATATTTTTTGAAGATTTTTATTTATTACGTTTAGAGAGAAGGGAAGGGAGAGAGGGAGAGAGGCAGAGAGGGAGAGAGACATCAATGTATGGTTGCCTTTCACCTGCCTCCAGCTACAGACCTGGCTGGAGACCTGACTTGCAACCTGGTCATGTGCCCTGGCTGGGAATTGAAACAGTGATTTTTGGGTTCGCAGGCTGGCGCCTTATCCACTGTGCCACCAGCCAGGCCCTCACATGGGATTTTTAAAAAGATTTTATTTATTTTTAGAGGTTGGGGAGAGGCAGAGAGGGAGAGAGACATCAATGTATGGTTGCCTTTCACCTGCCTCCAGCCACAGACCTGACTGGAGACCTGGCTTGCAACCTGGTTATGTGCCCTGGCTGGGGAATCGAACCAGAGACCTTTGGGTTCGCAGGCCGGTGCCTTATCCACTGTGCCACCAGGCCAGGACCTGAATTTATAATTTCTAAATAAAAAGTTAGAAAATTGAATTGGTTAGAAAAAAATGGTTTAAATCCCTTACTTTACAACTAGGGGAATGGAGATGCCCAAAGGGCAGGTGACTAGTCCAATGTTTCACAACTATTAGTGCAGCACTGACACCTTGCAACCTTTATTACTATCGTCAGATCTAACCTTCTTCACCAATGCACTTTCTAGTGTTGACTTGCTGACACTTGGGTCACATTCTCTCATAGTAAAGCTCTTCTAGTCCTTCTTGCTGGTCAGATTTCCCTTCAGAGTCTTCTTCCCTCCTGGCTTTCCTCCCTCTATATGGCTTAAACTTCTTTTAGTAGCCATACACTTAAATATAGAGTGGGGCAAAAGTAGGTTTACAGTTATGAGTATGCAAAACAATTTATTCTTATATTGTTATTAATTTTTGTATTATTTTCTATCTGAACTACCGTTAATCTACTTTTGCCCCGCCCTGTCATACTAAGATGGATTTTCTGCCTCCACTCTTAAGTCTTTATACGAAGCCTTAAGAGCTGGCTCAATCATGTTCAAGATTTCCTAGAAGCTGTGCCTGTTCCATGGCTTCCTCTGTTGAGAAATGGCTCACTCGTTAGCTAGGCCTAGCAGTCAAGTTCACCGCGGATGGCTACAGGGTGCCACCTACTGAAATAGGAGACTATTCCACCAGTCTAAATTGCCTGTGAAATATTCAGGTTGAGATGTCCGGCAAACAATAATATCTAAAGTTCTAGGGAGAGGTCAGACCTAGAGATCTAGATTTACGACTCATCGGGGTATGGAAAATAGTTAGCGCTATGTGGAAATTTCTTCTGTAATACGAAGATAAACAATTCTTACAAAAGGACAATACAACGGGGATAGATAATGCTAGTAGAGTTAACTAGAGAAGAACAAAAGGTCTCAGTAGTGCTTTTTTCCCCTCTGAACTATATCTGTTGGTGGAAGCCTTGAACCAGCCCAAGGATGTTGAAGAAAGTAGCAGGGTTTTTGGTGTGACGGATAGATTAAAGCAAGAAGGGATCCCCTCTGGATGAATTGTCTCAGTGGTGTATTTTCTTTTTTTTTTTTCTTTTTTATTATGGATTCTTAAAATTATGTCTGTTACATTTTTCCAAATTTCTTTTCCCTTTGCTCTCCTCTGCCCAGTACTCTCTCCCTCCAGCAATCCCACCCTCACTAGTTCATGCCCATGGGTCATGCATGTAAAATCTTTGGCTTTACCCTTTTCTGTGTGCTATTCTTAACGCCTCCCTGTTTATTCTGCACCCGCCAATTATGCCTCTTAATCCCTGGACCTTTCCTCCCCCTTCTCCCCCTTCCCCCCCTTCCCCATTCCAGCTGACACCCCTCAAATGTTCCCCATACCTATCATTCTGTTCCTTCTCTGGTTGGCTGCTTAGTTTGTTTTTGTTTTTATTTTTTAGATTCTGTTGTTGATAGTTGTGAGTTTGTTGTCTTTTT